>JAJHUR010119013.1:0-20379 GCA_027495735.1 Lutjanus campechanus
GGAGCTCTGAGCTGCAGCGGACTGTGCCGATCGGGTGTCCGCGCTAAGTTCGGTATCGATATGGTGCTCCTGGGGGAGCCCGGGACTACCAGGTCGCTTAAGGAGGGGTGCACCGGCCCAGGTCGGAGACGGAGCAGGTCAAAGCCCCCGTGCCGCTCAGTAGTGGGATCGCACCTGAGAACAGACGCTGTGGTTCAGCCTGAGCAATACAGCGGGACTCAGTCTTTATACACTCATCAATAAACTACTGTCACTACACACACACTCAAACATCACACAGCAGCTGTATCACTGCTTCTTCATCTTCTTATTCACATGAAAAACCTTCACACCTATGCTTCACACACACCTGCTGCTCTGCTGCTTCTACACCGCCTCCACCTGGAGGACACCTGCAAGTACACCAACCACACTCAACACTTCTCATAGATTTTTCAGCTGAGCAGTGCTGACTTCACATTACAATAATTTTGTGGAATACTCTTAAAATTGAACAGTGCTGGGGTGGAGGTTTAGCTCAGTTGGTAGAGCATCCGCCCCATGTACTGAGGCTGTTAGTCCTCTGCAGCGGCCGCTGGTTCGACTCCCGCCTTCGGCTCTTTGCTGCGTGTCATCCCCTCTCTCTGCCCCATTTCCTGTCTACTCTTCAGCTGCACTATCCGATAAAGGCACAAAATGGCCAAAAAAAAAAAAAATTGAACAGTGCTGTATATACAGCATTATTATTTACAATTTTTATTATTCATTTTGTTTCTTCTTTTTTCTATGTATATTATTTTTATGTATTGTTGTTATATCTTGTAGAATAAGGCACCTACCCTACCCTGTTTTATTTAAATGTACATACTTTTACATGACTATTTTCTATTTTCTTATCAAAGAAATTTCTGTCTATTTATCTATTCTTCAAAGGGAGTAGTTCACTTTTATCAGTGTTTCTGTACTGATAGTTTGGTCAAAGGGAAGTGAAGCAACTGTTCAAATGAAGGAAACACCACAGAGAATAAAAATCAAGCATTTTGAATTTTTGATCAGTTTGATTACATGGAAATCTTTTAACATTTTGTTTGTGAGGAATGCTGTATGGAATTAAAAAGAATTTTGCGATAGTTTCAGGAACATTCCCAGAGGAATCCCCAAGGTACAACATACTTGTACGTCTTCAAAAGAGACACAAACAACACTGCATCCATCATTTAATTTAATTTATTTGTTAATTACATTGATTAAAGTTCATGGTCTTCTGGGTGGTAAAGTTCACTCATCAGTCGGTAGATATATGACGGTGCGTGTCCTCCAATGTTAGAGATGAACAGTGTGATGAGCTCAGGTGGGACATAATCAAACACTGGACAGTGCACGTTCACCTTTGAAAGGATCTCACCTGAAATACAAATGGCAAAAGGTAAAACCCTCAGTAAAAAAGACCTTTAGGATATTATTCTCCAAAAGAGGAACATTTTAAAGGCTTAAAGGGATAGTTCTGATTTTTTGAAGTGAGTGAGTTATCCATAGTCAGGGTATTACCTGCTAGGGTAGATAAATAGCCATTATATTAGACAAGTATTGCTCTCATATTCAGCCAAACAGTAATTTTACCTCACAGGACACAGGTGTTGGTGGTTTACAGCTGCCTCATTCTGTTAGTTTGGTTGTGTTATTTTGTGCCTCTGGTAAATCCAAACTAACCTTTTAAAACATCGGAGTCACATAATAATATCAGCAAAATAACTGAATGAGGCAGCCACAGATCAACAACTGCTGTGTTCTGGGAGGTAAAATTGCTGATTTTGTCAGAGTCTGGTGGCTTTGGAAAGAGCAATATTTTGCTTATATAACAGCGGTTTCCTGTTGCAGAAAGGCTGTCTGAAGAGGAAAGGCTAAAGAATACTATTAAACTGATATTGATTTTTTTTAGATGTGCCTTTTTAAGTGGCTAAAATATGTTTATCTGCTGACACTGTCCAAAGTGCTCCTGCTGCTTCTCCAAGCTCAGGGAATACAGACCACCATCTACTGTAGGTAATACACTGACTATAAATAAGTACGTCACACAACTCCATTTCAAATAATCTGAACTATACCTTTAAAAGCTGATGCTCAAAAGATGAAGATAAAGCATTTTGTTAAGGATGTCAGAGTTACCTTCAGTGAAGGGAAGAACCTCATGTGGAGAGACAAACTTATGGAAGGTGTCTTCTTCATTTGGGAACTAAAGACACAAATATAGTTTCATTATCTTTTGTTATCTGCAGAAACTATAAATATTTGGTAGATCAGAGAGTCCTCTTACCTGAGGAGAGAGTTTGAACATGGGAGCACAAACAATTAGCGGTGTTGAGTGGTGCTTGGCTGCGAGGGCCAGTGTGTGTGTCCCGTTGACTGCCCTCAGCCCTCCGTTTGCCAGAACTGTCTGCGTACCAATGATGACCTGCAGAGAGCGATCAGAGAGAGAGAACACACAGGTTGACCAACATGCTCTGACTCAACTGTTTCAAAGTCGTCTGTGGTGTCAAATACCTTATTCACACGAGACATGACGGCAAATATGGCAGCGTCTGCGATCACGGTTGTTTCAATGCCGGCTTTTGAGAGACTGGTTGCCATCTCATGTCCCTGGTGGAGGTGAACAAAGAAAATGATAATTACGACAATCTTTTATTTCAGTGACACCAAATTGTCTTGTTTTTCCTGCACCAAATATATAATTTCTGTTGTCTGTACTGCACTGGAAAAGAGGCTGTTTAATTCCTCAGTTTGGAATCACATGAAAAATGATCTAAATCATCTGGAACTGGTCTTATTGGACACTTTTAAAGTGATTCCAAATGTACATGTGACTGTGGAAGTTTTGAAATCTATTCATTCTGTTATTTGTTCTTTGTTCTCATTTTTACTGTTTTGTTTGTCTTATGCCTGCAGCTGTCTTATCTGTGTTTTTACCAGACTCCTGATTAAATAAAGACTAAATAACATTTCTTGTATCTTTGATGTGTTTAAGCTACCTGGCAGAAGGGGGCGCACTCCGCCACTATGACATGGAACTTGCGTTTACGTGCGGCGTCTTTGAGGAAGGCCTCAACAGTGCGAGAGCGGCCAATAGTCATGATGACCTCATTGGAGTGAATGTGCTCAAGTGCCTGCATCGCAATGTTGTCAGTTGTTCCCTCTGAAAAAGACGACGGTGACGAGAGAAGAGATAAACACAGAGTTTGATGAATATCTAATATTAGCTGATCAATAAATGACCTGCTCATTAAAAAGAAAAACAAAATCATACCCAGCTCGGTAAGCAACTCATTGATGGCCTCAATGACGTTTGCTTTAAGGGGGGCGAAATGCTGTCTGAAGTTCTCCTCGCTGAGTCCTCCAGAGGTCAACAGCTTGTGGAGAGATTCCTGCTGGTCTGTCTCTTCACTGCTACCTCGAGATCTTCATAAAACAGAGCAAACAAGCTCACAGACAGAGGAACCGTGCAAAGCTGATACATTTTTGCAGAGAGACAACATTGATTTTCAACCTTGGTCTATGTGAGTGTGTACATATTCAATGACGTGAATCTATAACCTTTTGTGTACAGTCACTGGTTTCAGCAGCTGTCTCCTCACCTGGCATATTCCTCCCTGATGATCTTCAGCACCCGTCTGATCATGTTACCCACAGTGGTCTCTGATGGCTGGGCGGCACTCATTCTTCTCCCCTCTTTCCGGATTATTTCCATCAAATCACCTGAAACAGAGAGGATTTTTGTGGAAATAAGATAAAATTGAACCTTGAACTCATTCTCCTGTTTTTACTGTTCAAATCACATCTCCAACCTGCAAAGCACCCTGGAAGTGACATACTATTATTTCTTTTTCATTCTAACTGTACATGAGTGTAACATTTGTAAGCAGTAACATTTGCCACGTAGTAACACAGACACACCTTCCTGTGCAGTTTACTGATTGTCTTTAACTAGTAAAACAAAACACTGGTAACATGTCACTATTATGAAATGACAGACTTTACAAATGTTTATGACTGGTGTCATTAAGTGGCATTCAATCAATTATTACATTTTTAATGGAAACCAGACAGTTTGAAATGTTTTTGTTAAAACAACTTGACATTAACCAAAACAACATAACCTGGCATAAACATGTCACAGCAGGCCTAATTATCAAACTTAAATAAACTATTTAGCTTTATTCAACTTTGTTAACATTATATTAAACTGTCATAACTAGTTAGTTTTGACATTGGCTGTCATGAGATCATCAGAAGTGTGTCACGAATATTTTCTTGATCTCAATGCAGTCATACATTTTGTGATACATTTATTCTGTATGCCCATGTATGTTTCCTCCACACATATATTTCACACACATATTAGTCTACTGTGTGTCCAACTTGCATACTACATACAGATTGATTTTACCATGTATAATAGTATACTGAGCACAAAATTACCTTTGAGATGAATAAAGCTCTATTTTTTTCTTATCTTGAGTGATCTGTCTCACAGGAAAACAAAACCAACTCTGCTTACTCTTTATTAGAAACACTATCTCCATCTGTAAAATTCATTAACAGGTACAATAAAGTATTAAAATTATTACCACACGTCTGACAGCTGCTGCAACAGTTACAACATATTTGACACAAGTCCACACTGTCCAGTGACAGGACAGCTTTCATACAAGTGACCTGCGCTGCTGTTATGTCTGAGTTAAACTGTAAATAAAGAAAATACAGCCGCGTGAATCACCTGCGCTGCTCCACCGTGCCTGGGCTGTGATTCTGCGGAGCAGGGCTGTCGTTTCTCGGGCTGTCTCCGCTGAGCCCCGCAGCGGCCCCGTACCGCTCCCTCCACGCTTCAGGTCGGACAGAAACGCTTCAATTCTCTCCGTCAGGTCTGTTTCTTTGTCGGGGCCCGGCATGGTTGTTATAAAAACAATGTGTTGTTACAATAAAAACTAGGCAACTCAGCTATTTCTACCATGGACCAAATGTTTTGACAAGGAAGTGCTACAGGAGTACATCCGGGTCATTATGACTGCGCTTTCATGTGATTGGTGGACCGCTTCACGAGCTATTGCATCAAGTTTGCAGCAGCGAACTGGTTTGCAGTGGTCGTGTCTATGGTAACCCCAGACCCGCAAAAGATCTCGCGAGGGTGATCATTTTAACCAAAACCATGTTCTTTCCTTAACCATAACCTAGGGGGGTTTGCTCCCAAACCTAAGTAGATCTTAACCACAGCGTTGTCACCCTATGGCAAATAAACAGTCTGCAGAACGTGCAAAATTAAGGAACAACGCGTAGAAAAATCGCGAGAGGTGACTGATCTAGGGTTCCTATCTGGACACGTTCCCATCTAGTGTGTTAGCAAACAGGTGGGATCTTGTTGGTCTTGAAGCATTTTATGAGGGCCTCGGACTGTCTAAGCCTTTGTGAAGTCACAGTAAAATACGGCGTTGGTGTGAGTAAAATTTGTCTGTCTATTTATTATTATTATTATTATTATTATTATTATTATTATTATTTAAATTTAGATTTTTTTATGTGACCAGCCAGGCCAATCATAACGAGACCGGTGTAATGCCAGATTCTGCACCCCCCTCAGAATCTGTTCCCATATCTTTCACTTTGGTAGCCATTTAATTCAACTGATTAAAGTTCTTTGTTTCCCAGGTATGTTCCAACTTCAGTTACAAATTTTTAAATACATTTTTAATTTATATGTTGAAATTTTGTATGGAAAAGTCAGTGAAAAGTTTTTATATACTTATTGACAATATAAACACTAAATTTTGATTCAAATACTCCTTTGTTAAGGCAGGTATTTAAACAAAAAACTGAAACATTTAACTGGGAATTATTTGACTAGGTAAACAGCCTACAGGTATAATTTAAACTCACTATAAACATACATGACATACACTATCAATCATAGAACTACTTTATTTTTGTTACAACATACAATCAATAAAACATGTAACAGGTAACAAATCTTACTCACCTTGTTGTGGATCTTTAATGACTTCTGCAACCATAATGAGCTCCTGTATTGTAGAGCCATAAATGTTTTTAGTTGTTTGTTTAGGAGGGATGTTTTTAATGACACCCAGCTCTTATTGCTGTGGATTTTGGTAACAGTTATTGGTAGTTGCTTTGGATAAAAAAAAAAGTCTTCAAATGAATGTAATCACTTCATCTAGTCTTCAAAGTCCGCTCTATAGGTTTATTTTTTAACTTTTTTCATTGTTGATATATCATTTTTATGACCTTTATATTGTGCATTGGTAAGTTTATTTATCAGTATTGTTTATAGATTCTATTTCACATTTAACTACTCAGTATCATAATTTGTGTGTTACTATGTGCATGTTGCTCCTGCAAATTTCCCCTCATGGGATTAATAAAGTTGTACTGAGGACATAAACAGATGTGGACACATGACCATCGACACCAAACAGATAAAACTTATCAGATCTCTTCAGGACAAGTTCATCATGAATCACACATAAACTTTATGTTTATAAACATGTAGAGAGTGAATATATAGTCTTATAACGTTTTATTGTTTTGAGTCATTTAAATATATTACAATTTTTTGATAATTTGAATATTTACTGCCTTTACCCTTATTATGCTGCTATGAGGTTACAGAGCTATTTCCTCCTGTAGGAATTTGAATCTAGCACTCAGTACTGTGATATTACAGTATTAAGTAAGTCAAAAATTGTCTTTCAAACCCCATATATAAGTATTGCAAGTGGAAAATACTAGGGCTGCAGAAATTATTTGATTAATTAATTACTCAAAGATAATTGATTGCCATTTTTTAATAATCAATCATTTCAGGTACTTTTTAACCAAAAGTGTCAAACATTTGCTGGTTCCAGCTTCTTAATTCTAAGACTGCTGTTCTTTTTCATCATTTATGACAGTAAGAGTCTTTGGGTTTTGGACTGTTGGTTGGACAAAAGAAGCAAAATTGTGATGAGCTTTTTTCCACAATTTTGACATTTTCTAAGCTAAATGACTGTGAAAATAATCAGCAGATAAATAAATAATGAAAATAATTGTTAGTTGCAGCCCTACACTCAATATTGTGATACAGTACTTCAGTCAAAAACTGTCTTCCAGACCCCATACATTAGAACTGCAAGTGGGAAATACACACTAGATTACACCGTAACTAATGTAAATCCATCCAATATTTTATTGAATAAAAGCCCAACACAAATTTACAAAATTTATCAGTCAACATAAAAATCATTGAGTGCGCACAGTGCGCATGTTCATTGTTAAAAATGTATCCATGACAGATGCCTCAATTAATCCCCGTCCAAAACAACTGGAATATTTGCAACCACCCACATTCTTGTATAACCCCAGCCTCAGAAGTATTCCTAAAGAAAAGAAGCACGCTGGATGGATCTGCAAGTATTGTAATTGGGAAGTGATATTTTGAAAATTACAAAAAGGATAATTCAATTTACCAGTGTGTGAAGAAGAAGGTTGCATGACTGAGAGGAAATTGTAGAAAATGTTTGGATAGCCTACTTTACATTTCCCATGAACCCTTTCATCCACTGCACTCTGACGAGAGAAACTTGCACAAGTATATACTGTATATGAATTGTATTACAGAAGTCAGGTGGATAAATTACTCTTAGCCTTGTACACTTGGTTTCTGGCTACTTTTGATTGGTGACAAACTAATATTCAGGTGTTCCAAAAACAAAACTAGGACGTGCAAGAGCTCATAGAAGTGACCTAATTTATAACTAAGAGAATATTACTCTGACAACTCACAACCCCCCCACCCAAAAAATAAACCTGTAGAAGCAACTAAGTAGCATTTACAATATGAAAACAAACTAAAGACACGGTTAAATTTAGCTACCAAACATGTATGCAAATTAAGTGACATAACACCAAAGTTAAGTGGTTGCCAATTTTCTCACCAAAGTAACAACAAACCACTTTTCAAATAGCCTTCACTTGATAAAAGGGCACCAAGGATCTAGTTTGCTTGGCATGGCAAATAATGTGTACATCAACAGAAGGGCAAAAGACATTCGCTCATGGCACATCCATTCAAACTGAGCTCAAAATCAAACATCACTGTTCAACTGATTGAAGGAAAAAGTTCTTATTCAGTAAGCTGCAACATTCAAAACAGTGCAGACAGAAGCGTGAAGTACCATGGAGACGGGCGTATCTCACTAATGGGGTGACATACGCCGTCCATGTCTCACAGTGCATTTCTCCCTACAGCGCTTTTCATGTTTCAAAACACTAAATAAGCAGGTGGATCATTTTTCAGAGGACAACCTTGGTACTCTTTCTCTCACAGCTGTGGAAACTAGAATTTGAGCCCCTCAACCCCACTTGCTGTTGTTTGCTGAAGCTAGTCCAAAGAGGGTGGATGTTGGGATGTGTTGGCTGACTTGGCAGGCAGCTCCCCCTCCCCCTGAGGTCAGGAGCCACGGGCCGCTCTACTCAATCAGCTTCTTTGCCTTGAAGAAGCGCCGCAAGTAGAAGACCTGCCATGTGGCCAGCCCAATGAGACAGCACATGGAGAATATGCTGAAGTACAGCACGCGTGTGTTGGTGGACTCTGGAAAAGGATGGAAAAAAAGGATAGTCTGAGTTTCTGTTCATAAATGAAGTAAAGCAACAAAAACAGACAACTCTACTCTTTTCCTTTTAGTAAATTAAAATCTGTTGCTTTATGAAGCTGGGCAGACACTCGTTTTTATTAATCTTGTAAACAGAACAAAAATATAAACCCACCACTTTTGTTTTTGCTCCCATTTTTCATGAGTTGAAGTAAGGCACTGTATATGGCTATTTCACTTAGGGCTACAAAAACCAAAAAGTCATGACACACTCTATTCTTTTATAAATTGTGTGTTATTGAGTAATGTTGGGCTCACCCTGCAGGAGTTTTAAAATCCTAACTGACTGTGAAATCTGGCTGCATCACACAGAAGGAGAAACTTCAGATTCTCTTCTCTCTAATCTCAAACATGCACTACAAGATCTGAAAATGATGGAACATTACACACAAGATATTATCAGGATTATCAAGCTAGAGGAGAGAGTACTATCTCACATGATCTCATGCATGATGATGCGTGATTTCCTGGGGAGGCAGATGTAAACAATGAAGACGGATGTAGCAGAACAACTTTCAGTAGTAATGTTAGTCCTTTGCACGGAGACAAAAACAAAACCTGAAGTCTTGATGAGAGAGTGTTTGGGGAGACGTGGTCAACATAGGTTGTCTATTTTTCAGTGAGAACGGGAGAACTGTCAGTTTTAATATATGTCAGCCATATTAAACTAGCTAATGTTAATCGCAAGGGCTAAAATGGTTACCGTTGCTTGGCAACACTTCTCTATGGACATAGTCATCCAGATTTTAACTTATAAATATTAAATATGAGTCAAACAGAGTCTAAGAGCAGCTCATAGGGGTTAAGATTTGGATCTGTGAACCCCTCACAGGAAAAAGACGTTTGGAGCTGCAGATGGCCGGGAGATGCAGACAGTATGGTCTGCATATGGTCTATATGTTCTTCTGCAGCAAAGTTTAGTTTTATATCAAAAGTCAACATGTAAAATATTGTCCAAATAAAGGCAAGACAAGCCAACCAAAATTTTGGACATGGCAGAAATCCATCCAATCACCAGAACTTAAGATTGTTGACTGTTCAGACTATTATTCAGGCTACCTGACCCCCTACAGACAGTGTCTGCCCGGCTTTAGAAAACAACAAAGCGTGTACGTTCATTGAGAGAGTCGGCAATCATGACCTGATGAATTGTCCTTTCTCTACGGTCATTTATGTGCTGTTTCAGCAAATGAACAAGTGCATTATTTTCTTACCATTGGTGTCCCTCATCTCCTCCTCCCTCTTCTTCATGTAAGCAAAGTCATTGACGATGGACTCTGATAGGTCCTCCAGTCGCCTCAGCTCCACCTCGAGAGGCTTCAGCTTCTCCACCTTGGCAATCTTGAGGAACAAAACAGAAGATACTAAAACCATTGAAAAGTGGTGCCAAACAAGCCAATGTCTTTAAGCCATGTCATTATGTACTTTGTCCAGCAGGTGTCGCTCTTTGGCTGTGTACAAGCCTCGTGTGTTTACACAACTGGCATTTACTCTTGTTCAGTTAGGCTGGCAAGAAAGCTGCCGTTTCAACTGTGGTGTGAACTGAACAGCTGCACCACCTGGGAAGTGTGTCCTGATCTTTAACAAATTCTGGTGTGGTTTGTTTGTGGCGAAAACGCTACAGGGACCAACCACATGTGACAGCCACATGTGACAAGACTGTGTGACGTATACAAATTTAACCGCTAAAGTGAACTAACATACGAGATCTATCTGAAGATTACGCCAAACACTTTCCCACATTTGCCAACATTTACTTGTTCCACAGATTCTTAATGTCTTTGGGTTTTGGACAGCTGACTGGACCAAAGAAGAACCATGAAGACATCTCTCTGGACTTCTGGGAAAATGTGATGAGCATTTCCACATTTTTTGGCATTTTACAGACAAAACAATTGTGAAAATAATCATGAGATTAACTGATAATGAAAATAATCACAGTTGCAGCCCTACTGGATGTACTGTAGCAGTCTATTAGTTGTAGTCTCAATGCTCACAAGTATTGACGATGCAGGACAGGTCACCACAACAGTCCAGTGAAGAGGTTACCTGTCAGCCCATGTGACTTTTGTGCATAACAGTTTGCAGCACGTGTGTAGTCTAAATGGACAAACATCAAACAGCAACAATGTCTCTGTCTTTCTTTTTGGTCTAGACCAAATTAACCAAACCATAGCAGCCCCAGTCGTGGATATTTATCTATTAGGAACTGGCAGCATGGAAATGGCATCCAACAAGCAGAGAACAAAGAAATGCTGGATAAGTGCAGCTTGCTTCTGCCAAGTCCAAATTCTCAAACATTGTGTAACAGACAGGAACTCTTTCCAGCAGATTTACCAAATATAATACATCTCCTACTTAACAGCTTTCAAATTTGTTCTATTTGCTCTTTAAGTAACACACCCATCGACGTAGGTGAATACATGTGTAATTTCAGCTCCACCCTCTGGCCCACAGACAGGCATACCCACTTGAGCTCTCCCTGATCATCCACCTACACACACTCCCTCTGCAGAAGAGGACGTCATGTTCGTGCAGCATGTGTGGGCAGGAGGGTGATTCTCAGCTCACAGAGCTTTATCACTTCTCGACTTATTTTTAAGTGTTGCCTCAGGCAGCCACAGTACAAAGTGTTATCCATTCTCAGGAGGACTACTTAAGTAATGGCAGTGATGATGCACAATGATGTGACGCTATATAGGGAAAGTATTGGAATGATGTGGAGGCAAAGAACCTCCTCCACTGATTTCCCCGTTTTCTATATTGGGATACCTTGACGCCATTATCAGGTTTACACAATGGACACTTGGCAATGACACTACTGAGGGCAAGAATCATAATCATGATTATTTTGGTTATTACTGAGATCACAATTATTTAACATGTTTACTCATTTGCTTTTTAAAATAGGTCTGCACAGTTAATTGAATTCTTATCAAAATGGCAAAAAGTACAATATCCAAATCACAGAAGCTGCTAATTTTTGATAAAAGGCCAAATGTGTGACAAAACAGTATTATAATGAAGTACTGCAGAGATGCCCTGGCCTACAAATCCCAGATGTAAGAAAGTTTGTTTGATGCAGAACACAACAAATGTCACCATGTTTTTTTTTTTCAGTGAATATGTGATAAATATGATTTTTTTTTTTTAACCATATCATGCAGCCCTACTAACGTGTCAGCAGCCTGGTAGCTTAGTTGGTAGTGCGTTTGCCCCACGTATGGAGGCTGTGAGTCCTATACAATTAAAAGGCATAAAAGCACAATTTTAAAAAAAAATTAATTTAACTTTAAAAATAAAAATACATGTTATATGTACGGGAGCATCATGGGCTTCACCGTGTCTTTTTATTCAGTTCTATCTGTGTGATATATCTGAATTTTCTTCAAATCATTCAGTACTGAAAGTGCTTGGTGACCAGCAACACACTGTCAGCTGAGGGCATGCTACACACACACAGTCATCACAGCAGAGAGCCAATTCGTACGCTGCAAGCTGTTGCATGTTTAGGCTCTCCTACTTATTTGAACAAATTTTCCTGCCTGCTCTCCCGGCATAAGTTCACTGGGTGCGAGTGTGTTCTATATGTGCACTTGCTATGCGTGATATCTTCCTGTCTAACAGCTGAATTGGTTTGTCATCTTGGCTCCAGCTGAACTAAACATGCCACGGCCTGGCTCAGAGTGAGTTTGAGTTTTTAGGGAGGGGCAAAAGTGCACCGCTGTACAGGAAACGGGAGCACTAGATTCATAATACAAGACAAAACTAGAATTAGCACCACGGCTGTATGCCTCCACCAACCACACAAGTTACAGTTTAGGCCCATGTCTGTGTAATAAATGTAGTGAAGACTTTGAAGGAACATCATAAAACGGTTTAAGTGAATTTTTTATCACGATAATTACATGTGTGATTCCAGTGAATAATATTCTAGTGAGAAACATGCTGTCTTCACTTAGAGATCATTTCTACAGAAGAGCACAGAAGACTGATGGAGAACTGAACATTAAGATGCCACAGTGAAGTTAACCTTTGACCTTTTGTGTATAAAATGTCATAATCTCATTTTATCCTATTAGACATTTGTGTTATTTTGTTATAATTATTGGTATGAATTCTTGTGTTGTGATCAAAAATAATGTTTTGTGAGGTCACTGTGAACGTGACAACCAAAATCTAATCAGTTCATCATTGAGTCCAAGTGGATGTATGTGCCAGATGTAATGAATTTTCTAGAGATGTTCCTGAGATATTGCGTTCACAAGAGTGGGGCGGACATGAGGTCACAGTGACCTTAAACTCTGACCACCAAATTCCAATCAGTTCAGCCTTGAAGTATCCACAGCACGTATGAGCAGACAACCCAAAAACCACAGCTCTCACTAGCACGGAGCCATGACGAGAGGATCACTGCAAAACGGAATGCAGCACAATAATCGTTATATTGATGATATTGTTTTTATGAACGTTGGAAGCCAAAATTATAATTTGGAAATAAATTTTGATCACCCAGCCTTGCCACTAATGCAGCACAAAGCATCTACACAAGTAATATAAAGTATTTAAATAAATGTAAATGAAGTACTGGAACAAAGTATTCCTGTTCATGTTCTTCACAGCACAACTTGATATATTAACCTGAATCTGACGAAGTCATTGCTTATTTCAATGTTGTGCAACAGTTCCAGGGAATGGATATGGTGTGTTTTTTTTAGAATTTATTTTAAGATTTTACAGGTCACTTTTAAAACTTATTGTTACATTACTGAACTGTTCCTTCCCCATGAGCCAGGATGCAGCCTCAGATCCTCTGGCAGGACTCTGCTGGCTGTTCCTGAGTTCCAGCTCAAGACTAAAGGCGACCAAGCTTTTGCAGTCCAGGCTCCTCAGCAATGGAATTCACTGCCTGAGGATCTGAGGCTTGCTGAATCAGTCATTTCTTTTAAATCATTTTTCAAAACTTACCTTTAAAAAAAAAGCTTTTTTATTAACACTAGCACACCATTGTTGTTGTCATCATATTTGTTAACTGTTAGTTTTATTATAACCATTTATCTCCTTTATTCTGTTCTTATTCCATTTTTGCTCCATTTTGTTTTAACTGCATGATTTTACTTGCCCCACTCTGGAAATACTTTAATCTTGGGTCTACCATGTAAAGCACTTTGCAACTTTGTTTTGAAACGTGCTGTATCTCACTTTGTTCCTCAGTTAGTTCAAAATCAGCTTGTCAGAGGAAAACCTCAACCCAGTTTGACATTTGGGTGCCCTCCAGCACTTTCATCAGGTTCAGATCATCTGGTGATTAAAATTAACCTGTGGTTTTGTTGTTTTTCAGCTTATAGTAGTGAAAATACATAGTGTAAGCCCTGCTGCAAGACCAGTGGCCCACATTCACTGACCTAGTCTAAAGACTGCAGACAAGCTTTCTTCATCTGCAGTACATGTATCATTACAGTTCGGGCTCCAGCACTCACCTCTTCATAGTTTTTGGCCTCCACACCATGCTTCATGTCCAGATTGACCAGCTGATCAGGCACTCTTCCAGTCCCTAATTAAAAGGAGCAGAGATTTTAGCATCACATGCAATTAACTGAATTAAACTGTGTTCACTCACTGTCCTATGTAAGCCCAGTCTGGTTCCAGGGTTGCACTCATTTACATGCCAACTATGAAACTTTTCACTGTTATTCCAGTTACTGTTTTTTTTCCGTATAGATTATTAGTTCTTTATTAGATCTTAAAATCCTTGTTTCTGCTTACTGATTAAGACTAACTGACTTTATGTATACCTGTCAGTGACAGAAAAATAATGACACTGCTTTAGGGGTTAACAAACTTACCCATGGGTGATTTGCTCTCAAAGCACACCTCAAACATGTCATAGTCCTCTGTGGTGAATGCAAACTTTCCTTTTGTTGCATCTTCCTTGGAGTAAAGAGTGTGGCTGGAGGAATCTGTGATCTAAAAAAAATTAAAGAAAACAATGATTTAATTTAGGAATGCATGACAGTGGATGTTTACAAATCTCCAATATGCTGACATTTTAACTCATTTTGGCTGCTTGCTGCTGCTATATGTAAAACATTTTTTACCTAATGTCAGAGGATATCAAGTCCCTCCTACAATGGAATTATTATTATTATTAATATTATTCCTAGTCTTATTGCGATGTCCCACTGGCAGATGCAGACATAAAATACAATGCTTTTCAAAATGAACACATTTACTGGGCAAAATAAGAAAAATACTGCAGACTAGGGTTAGTCATCCATCATGATGGCTGACAGTCATCGACTGATCCCTCTACCATCATAACATTGTGATTTAAAGGTCTTCTGTACTTGAGGTAGTGTTGTTCAAGTTTTGACATGTGTTACTGCATGTCCCTTCTATTAATTTCTTAATAAACCTGCCCAGTTAGGTGAACCCAAGACATTCAGTTACAATTGTGGCAGCTGTTTCTTTTCTGCAGGGCACTGTTAATGCGTTTCTTTTTAATTGTTCCCTTGTTATTTGCACCCTAACCAATGATATCATCATCCATCATGATGTTTCACAGCCGACACTGACATTTGCCAATTTAGTAGACATCATCCAGTCCTACTGCTGACAGGTGCCGGTTTCTCTTTGTTCTTCACAAATTTGTCACAATAATCAGGATGTCAGTTCTTAAGATGGGCCATTAAATTTGTAGTGTTGAAGAAATGAGACATGGCTTCCCCTCGCATGACTGACACCAAGCAATTTTTACAAAAAACAACTTAACAACAATATCCATTTCAAGCACTTTAAAAAAACCTCCACAGTGCAGACACATTTGTGTCGTATGCTCATAATTAAAGTGTCATCTTATTGGCTTGTCATATGGGCAGAAATGTTTTTTCAAGCCAATAGATTATTTGATTTTAAAGCCTTTGTAGTGACTTGACTTTACAAAACAAAAAAAACCCAACAAGCCACTGAGGGGCTGCTATACTGGTACTTGGCTATTTGACGCGTCTCCTTTGTGCAGTAGGTCGATTAATTCAGACTCACAAACGTCCATGCAGCAATACTCAAGCGCGTTTATTTACACATCCTCTCGTCCATCACAATAAGCATCCGTTAATCTGCATGTACTTATATCCATTATTAACTTACATGCAAAATAAACAAAGGCTCCACTGTTGGCCACGCTACACCTGACAGTCAAAAAACTGTGTGCTTCACCGGAAAGCAACACCTGCCATAGTGATTACTTCCTCCTCTACATATACATTTACCCCACTCTACATACCACCTACTGTGCACAAAAAGAACTACAAGTGAACACATCTTTTCATATACACATATGCACATGAACATAATTCATAAATGGCTCTAACAGCCTTCATAGGCCAATACCGATGACATTCTGACATTACTGTGCATCCATAATATAATCATTTATTGTACTGCTAAACAGATTAATCTCCTAACAAAATTCAATATTATCTGGTTCCATTCAGCATCACAAATGAGAGGATTTGCTGCTTTTTTCTGTTTCAAATGACAGTAAGGTAACATTGCTTGCATAAGATAAGAGAGGATTTCAGCTTGGGCTCTGGGAAACTGTGGTGGACCTATTACTAATTTCAGTAATTTTATAGTTTTAACTATTTATTGAAAAAACAATCAAGGGATTAAACAATATAATAAATCCAACAGTTATTTACAGCCCAAATAAAATGCATTAAAATAATTGTGCTACACTCATGAAGACTAATAATTACAAGTGGTGAAAAGAGTACTGGAAATCTGTGCTCAAGTACAATTACTGTTACATTACTAAAATATTACTCGGTTACAAGTAAAAGTACTGGTGTGTACATATACAAAGTGTTCATCTAAAAAACTACTCAGAGTATTAGTTACTTTTTAACCACTGATGTTTAATGCAGTATCAGCAGCAGTGCTCTATCAAATTGGTTTCTTTTTCTTCAAATCTTTAGTCTCCTCCTCCTCACCTCTCCATGGTTCACAAATTTTGTGCATTTTCCTTAACTGATGATTAAAAATGCTAATTTATAGGACACAAAACTTCTGCTTTTCCCCCCCTCATTTTCAAATTTTTGTTTTATTTTTTTCTCATTTAAAGTTTAGGTTTTCTTAGTCAAATGGCTCCGTCAGACAAATTAATGTCAAATGAGGTGCAATTACAGCGTCATTTCTAGACTACTGATTAAATATCCACAATATTGCTCAATTCCTAAAATTCTTACTCCAAACGTGCTGCTGCAGTGTTTCACCCATGTGTTGGTTTTCATTGACCTGTTTGGCTTGTTTGACCAGACAACCTTATTGGCTACTAAAATGCAGATGAATGGTTTGGATATTAACTGTACTCAGTACTCATTTATGATTTTAAAAGTAACTAAGTAGATTCCATAGTGGAATGCCTACCCAAGTATGACTAAAAGTATAGACTTGAAAATCTACTCATTAAAATACAAGTACCCCCCAAAACTAATTAATCATAGTAAGTATTTGTAAATAGTTACTTCCACTCCTGATAATTACCTTCTAACTACAGCAGCTGTTAAGACATGATGACTACTTCACAAAACATTATGAATATGTTTTACAAGGATGCAATGGGTTAAAATCAACGTGAAGATAAAGGCCTCTGTGTGATATATGCGGGGAATTTTAAGACCCCATTCGTTTAATTAACAATAGTTAGAAATTGACGTTGACATGTAATGTGAGTAGCTGCTAATATGCTAATGTTGCAGCTAGCTTGTGACTGGTAGTTGAATGGACGGTAAGACTGACGTGTAACAGCAGCAGAGGCGAGCCGATGACACATATGGCTTTACTTCACACAATATAACACACAGTAACTGTGAAATGAACACCCGCAATCATTGATACAGTGGGCGTACATTAGTGTCACAGTAATTTGAGTTTGTGTCTAAATGAATTTTTAACGCTAATGTTAGCCAGCACTGACATTAGCTAGCTAATTAGCTCCTAAAACCAGGAAGACGAGTTTTATCGGGGCCTAGGTTAGCTACAATGCTAACAACAGCTGTCACACATTTCAGCCGCATTACACCCACAGTTCACACTACCTTCAACATTAACGATTAATTTCAGTTGTAACCGTTAGCGTACGTTACTATAACATAGACGTGAACAGACTGAAGTCATTTCGGCCTCAGTAGAAGCTGATTACGTTAACTGGAAGTGTAGCTAGCCTCAGGTCTGTGCTCACCTTCAGATTAGTTTTAGTGTTCGCCTGTTCGCTTATTTCATACTCCCCCGTCACCAGCACGTCTTTGTGGATCTCCTCTCGTAAGCACTTTCTTGAGTTGACCGGTAAAAAGAAAGAAATGGAAAATACTGATTCAATAAGAACCGGTAGCAGCAGTAGCGCAGCGAGTCGAGCCATGGCTACCCTCAACCAACCGACCAACCAGCCCTTGCCAGCAGCCAACCAGCTTAACACCGAGTTCCAGCTCACACAACCGGCTTCACTGGAGCCTCCAGCGCCCCTGCAGACCTGGAAGGAGAACTACCACCCTACTGTCATGAGTTTATGTCGAATTCAACCTGTGGGTGCATGGCCAGCAGTATTCAGATTAGGGCTGCACGATTTAGTAAAAAGTCAAATTGCAATTATTTTAACAGAAATTGCAAGGCCAGGTCATCTATGCATTACTACAGAACCTCATGATAATTCACACATTTTTCCTTCTTCAAAAATTGTGATTTGGTTCTGGTTCTGCAATTTGGATATTACTCTTGGTAGTACTGCAATTTTATTGCGATTGCAATGAATTATGCAGCCATAATTCAGACCCTTTACTTAAAAGAAGTAGGCCTACTAATACCACAAAAATAATACAATACAATACAATACAATACAATACAATATACTTTATTGTCCCACTTAGGGAAATTTGTCTTGGACTTAGCAACTGTGCCATAAATGCCTCGACAACCACAATGACAAAAGACAATACATAACCAGGCATCTCAACAACAATTACATAACAGTATTGCACATGTCCCATAACATTACACACATACATACACCAATTGAAAAAACATGCTAAAAGATCACCATGATAGAAACGCTATTAAAAAACAGACGCTAAAAGATCACCATAATAAAAACACTATAAAAAATTATTGCACAATCTTTGGCCTCAAGCAGCATTATTCAGGAGTTTGATGGAGGTTGGAACAAATGAATTCTTAAAGCGGTTAAGTTTACAGTTGGGGACTCTATATCGTCTGCCCGAGGGTAGGAGCTCGTATTCTAGATGAAGGATATGGGATGGCTCAGTCACTATCCTCTGGGCTTGCCTAAGAACAGTTTGTTCATAAATTGACTGACTACTTAATTACAAGTAAAAGTCCTTACTTTAACAGCATTACTAGCTAAGTGTACTAAAAATATGAAAAGTAGAAGTTGTTGTTATCAGAATCAGAATCAGAAACAGTTTTATTGCCAAGTAGGTTTTTGCCTACCAGGAATTTGTTATGGCACGTTGGTGCTTACAAACATAATGTCAGTGTCAGTGGGGGTCGTGGGCAACGTTCATGAGGGCAGTCGCAGAGGGAAAGAAACTGTTCTTGTGGCGAGAGGTTTTGGTCCTGATGGATCGCAGCCACCGGCCGGAGGGGAGTGACTCAAACAGTTTGTGTCCAGGATGAGAGGGGTCGGCTACAATCTTGCCTGCACGCCTCAGGGTCCTGGAGGTGTACAGGTCCTGCAGGGATGGCAGGTTGCAGCCGATCACCCTCTCGGCAGAGCGAATGACACGTTGCAGTCTGCCCTTGTCTCTGGCAGTAGCAGCAGCGTACCAGGTGATGATGGAGGAGGTGAGGATGGACTCGATGATGGCAGTGTAGAAGTGCACCATCATCATCTTTGGCAGGTTGAATTTCTTCAGCTGCCGCAGGAAGAACATCCTCTGCTGGGCTTTTTTGATGAGGGAGCTGATGTTTAGCTCCCACTTCAGGTCCTGGGTGATGATGGTGCCCAGGAAGCGGAATGACTCCACAATGTCCACTGGGGAGTCGCACAGGTTGATGGGGGTGGGTGGGGCTGGGCTCTTCCTGAAGTCCACAATCATCTCCACTGTCTTTAGAGCATTAAGCTCTAAGTTGTTCTTGCTGCACCAGGTCACCAGTCGGTCAATCTCCCACCTGTAGGCCGACTCATCCCCATCAGAGATGAGTCCAATGAGGGTGGTGTCATCCGCGAACTTCAGGAGTTTGACGGACTGATGACTGGAGGTGCAGCTGTTGGTGTACAGGGAGAAGAGTAGAGGAGAAAGAACGCAGCCTTGGGGGGATCCGGTGCTGATGGTCAGGGAGTCAGAGACATGCTTCCCCAGCTTCACCTGCTGCCTCCTGTCAGACAGGAAGTCTGTGATCCACCTGCAGGTGGAGTCGGGCACATTCAGCTGGGAGAGCTTGTCCTGGAGCAGCGCTGGGATGATGGTGTTGAAAGCAGAGCTGAAATCCACAAACAGGATCCTGGCGTAGGTTCCTGCAGAGTCCAGGTGCTGAAGGATGTAGTGGAGGGCCATGTTGACAGCATCGTCCACAGACCTGTTGGCTCTGTAGGCGAACTGCAGGGGGTCCAGGAGAGGGTCAGTGAGGGTTTTGAGGTGGGACAGAACAAGGCACTCAAAGGACTTCATGGCCACAGAGGTCAGTGCGA
>JAJHUR010119016.1:0-14893 GCA_027495735.1 Lutjanus campechanus
ACGAGACCACGTTTCAGATTGTTTTCACAAATCATGGACGTCTAAAGGCGGCTAAAGAGAAAAAAGGACCATTCAGATTGTTACCAGCGCTGACTTCAAAAGCCAGCAGCTGTGGTGGCATGGGGGTGTGTTAGTGCCCATGGCATCATGGGTAACTATCACATCTGTGAAGGTCCCATTGATGCTGAAAGGTACATACAGGATTTGGAGCAACCATGTGCTGCCATCCAGACAGCATCTTCTTCAGAGACGTCCCTCCTTATTTCAACAAGACAATGCCAAGACACATCGTGCACATGTTCCAACAGCGTGGCTTAGAAGTAAAAGAGTTCAGGTACTAGACTGACCTGCCTGCAGTCCAGATCTGTCAAGTAAAAGAATTTCACGAAAAATAGTGTCCTCAGTTCCCCAACGCTGACCGAGTGTTGTTTAAAGAAAATGTGATGTAATACAGGGGTAAACACGCGCCTGTCCAAACTTTTTTTGGGATATGTTGCAGGCATCAAATTAAGCATGAGTGTATATTTACCAAAACACAATAAAGTTAATCAGTTTGAACATTAAATATCTTGCCTTTGTATGGTATCACTTGAATATAGGTCGAAAAGTTTTTGCAACTCATCGCATTCTGTTTTTATTTACGTTTTTTACACAATGTCCCAACTTTTTTGGAAATGGGGTTGTACATTGTATTATCATTATACATCCAGAGATAAAAACAAGTCCTTTGAATCAACTTATCTCAAATAGCTCTGTCAGCAAAGGCATCATTGCTTTTGTGACATGATAT
The DNA here is from genome assembly GCA_027495735.1 of Lutjanus campechanus. Classification (NCBI taxonomy): domain Eukaryota; kingdom Metazoa; phylum Chordata; class Actinopteri; order Lutjaniformes; family Lutjanidae; genus Lutjanus; species Lutjanus campechanus. Next base: position 791 of record JAJHUR010119016.1, read on the forward strand.
TGTTCTCATTAAGGTTTGGTTAGGTTTAGGCACAATAACAACTTGCTCAGAATGAGGGAAAGATCATTGTGTGGGTAAAATATTAAAATAGCAGTCGTTGAATGGCATTTGGAAACAAAAATCTCCCCTATCATTGACTTGGAGTTGTTTCTGCCCAACAAGCGATTGTGAGTTCAACATGCACTCTCCTTTTATCTCTGTTTTCAGTCTCTTTGGGACATATGTGGCTTTTTAGTGGCTAAATGCTCCAGTATGCTCACCAGCTGGTCTCTAACTGCATCTGTCTGCTGGTTGGTTCTGGGCAGGTAGTGCACACTGGGTTTTTTGGAGCTTTTTCACTGAGAACAACTGCCTGCTGCAGCCGAAAACGACACTGTCAGAGCAATGAGAGAGAACCAAAACAATAAAGTTGTGGGCTGGACGGCTAAACAATGAGCTGAAACTCACATGAAGCTCTGTAAAGCTGCAGATTCAGGTGATAATTCTCTGTAGGTTTATCACGACGACTCCTGTCATATTGTCATTTGATACATTATTGTTCTATAAATACAGATTATAGCTGCTTTAAGCACTTCAGAGACAAAATAGGTTTAAATTAGCTCTAATATAGCAGCCACTCGTTTCTGAAAGAGCTCTCTTGGACCTCCTACACTAACATTGAGAATCTAGAGTCCTGGTGTAAGCACAGGTGGCAAAAGTACACACACTCTTTACTCAAGTAGAAGAATAGATACTTGTGTGAAAAATGACTCTGGTAAAAGTAGAAGTACTGATATAACTTTTTTTTACTCAAGTAAAAGTGAAAAGAGTACAGGCTTTGAAATGTACTGTACTAAAGTATAGTCTAGTCTAAGTCTTTTATGTCTTTTCTTTATCCTGTTAAGTATTTTTTGTCTTGTTACATCTTTAGCATTTTTTGTCTTTTGTTACGTCTTTTTTGTCTTATGTCTCTTGTGTCTTACTACATGTTTTACCCTGTTTTCTTCATGTTACGTCCTTTATGTCTTTTTTGTCTTATGTGTTTTCATAGTTTTTTGTCTTGTTACATTCTTTTTTTTGTTCTTACTTCTTTTATGTTGTTTTTTGTCTTGTTACTTCTTTTACATTTTGTTACATCTTCAAAATTTTTCATCCTGTCTTTTTCTTGTTGTTACATCTCTTTTGTCTTGTTACGTCTTTTACATAGTTTTTATTTTGTTACATCTTTTTTGTTTTGTTATATATTTTTTGTCTTGTTGCGTCTTTTTGGTCTTGTTATGTCTCTTTTGTCTTGTTAAATATTTTACATTGTTTTTAATCTTGTTGCGTCTTTTTTGCCTATTTGTGTTCTGAACATCGTTTTCTTCTCTCGTTATATGATTTTCATAGTTTTTTGTCTTGTTATTCCTTTTTAGTCTTATTATGTCTTTTACATTGTTTTTCATCTTGTTACTTCTTTTTTGTCTTGAATGTCTTTTGTCTCAGAACTCTCTTCAAAGGCATTAAAACTAAAATAATGAACCTGTTTTGAAAATTTAAGGAGTAGTACTCAAATACAGCACAGATACCTGAAAAATCTAAGCGCAGGAACAAAGTATTTGTACTTAGTTACTTCCCACCTCTGGGTGTAAGTAAATGCATGTGACTTGATCTAACTGAAGTGGCAAATTTAAAGTATACTATCAGTAAAATACACACTTTCAGAGCTTTGTGATGCAATCCAGGAAGGACAACGTGAGACAGTTCAAACAGGGTTCCTCAGATTACAAAGACTGAGTCATACAACACACTGGTACGGTCAGCGTGTGCCCTGTTAGCGTGGCTCTCGTTACTCCTCTCTTGGCTGTGGGAGGGATGGACGCAGAGGAAGACAGGGTGGGGAGAGCACACATTTGGACATCGGTGCTGACTCGAGGGGACTGATGTCCACGGGCCGCAGGAGCTTGGCATAACAGATGGGGAGATTACGCTTCACAGACCTGGGTGCGGGTGTCAGTGTGGAGGGGGTTGGGGTTATTTGGCGAGGCCTTTGGCCGAGAGCAGGGCCACATGGCCTTTGGTCGAAGCGGTGTGAGAGCTGGTTCACCACCTGGACAAATCACACACAGCTCATTAAGTCCTACAGGCTAATACAAAGTTAACTGGAGATGTGTGAGGCTGCCCTCATCAGAACTGGTCATTTGTTACTACCATGGTGACCTGTGGTTACCAGCTTCTGTTTGCCCTTTGTGCATTGCTTTCCAAGTTTTTTTTTTTGCACTCAGTTATGCATAGAAAAAGTGTCAGTAGAAGTTCAGAGAGAAGGAAATTCAAACCCTGCGTCCTTTGACACCTCATGCAAGCAATAAAGCCGTGGCTGTCCATGCCCCAAAACACACTTTGGTCAACACTTAATAACTGCTTAATGAAAGAAAGAACCAAAGATACACATTAGAGGAAGTGATATAAATCTCTGAGACTGTTTCAGGAGAGACGTTGGTGGTTTTCCCACTCCCACAGGATTTTATTAGAGTCAGAATATAGTGGCTTCCAGAGGAACTACGGGGGTCGTTCCTGAACGGCTACAAATTGGGTGTCAAGGACAGTGGTGGACTCAGACTTTCTAAGGGGCAGGGGTGAAAAAGATAAAGTGGGCACCAGCTGCAGGAACGCACTTTTCTCGCTCATTCAGGTCACTTTATCATCATATCTACCACAGGGGCATCCAGGAGGATTTTGCATTCTTTTTTTCAACACAGAGGCACTGGCACAGATAGGCACAACAATCACATACAGTATACTGTATAAATAGTGTGTGTGTGTGTGTGTGTGTGTGTGTGTGTGCATGACTGCCTGTGTGATCCCTTGTTTGCAACTAATCTTGAACACGACTGGACCAATCAGCCAGACAGTTTTTGTGCACATTTATGACTGTATGCTCAAGGACCTTTCATGGTTGTGGTGATTCACCATTTTTTAAAGAACCTTGAAAAGCCCATTTTATTCACTGCTCTGTTTTATAGCGGCTGCTGACTCCTCTTAACCAGCCGGACACAAGTCATAAACAACTGCTTGGGTAAAAATGAGGCATAACTAGTCTGCCACATTTTGGCCTTTATCTTGGTTCAAAAACTGACATCCACAGAAAAGTTTGGTCTCATCTTGAACTGCATCTGCAGATTAATTCCACTAAAGTTAGGCACCACACCAAGATGAATAAATCCCCATTTTGTTCACTTCACCACAACCTCCGCCATGCATCTGTGCGGCCACCATATTGGAGAATTTAAGGTCACCTACTAAACAAATGAGAGATGAAGACTTCGCTACAAAATTGAGTGTAACTCACTTAAACCAATTTTCATGAAATTTGGTTTGTTATAAACATGAAAAATTGAAAATGATAGCGGTTATTATAAATAAAATTTGGTTACTGAAGTGATCTTTTGAATAGACACAACTTCCACTGGGACATGCAGGCTTCAACCTATGAAAAGGCAACAATAAGTCTCTATTATTCTGAATTTCAGCATTTGTGAGTTTCACTAAATATGTAGGTTTACTGTATATATCTGTTATATTACTGTAAAGACACCTGCTTTTTTGTAATGTTCCAAGTAAATTACAAAATGTTCTAAATAAAGAAGAAAATGGTCTACACAACAACAAAATGTTCTAAATAAAGAATAACATGTTCCAAATAAAGAACAAATTGATCTAAATAAAGAACAAAATGTTGGAAATACATAAAATGTTTTAAATAAATAACAAAGTTTAAATAGACAAGTTTGGATTCATGGTCCTGTTTATTTTTTCCTTAATAATTTTATTCACTTAGGTGACTGATGGACGCTGGGTTACACCACCATTACACTGTTCTATGTATCTTAAAGAAAAATGAAACTATACTACACAAAAAGACTTTGCAAATCTCCGCTGGTTGCATCTGGCAGATGTGGTGACATTGCAGCAGGTGCTTCATCATGTGTTGCCTGGCAGAGAACATCACTCTCCTGAGTGACGTCTGCTGGTTGATGTTTTAAGTAGACATGTGGCATTTCACAGTGACATGGTGTAATAAGCTGAGAGTGTAAATGTCAGTGTGTGACATTACTGAACATGAAGCGTGTTCATATATAGAAGCTGAGCAGATGACGGTGGACGGGGAGGACGACGTGTTCTCTGGCTGCTTCATACTTATTGCATGGTTTTATAATAGATCTGCACTTTTATTCTCATTTCTGGTCATTAGGAGGAATCAAGCTTTAGCTCAGGAATCGGAGAGCTCTTTTCTGACTTTTCTCTCTAAGGACTGGAGAAATTACTTTCAGATAATCCATAACATTATTACCTGCTTAAAATGTAAATGAATAAACAGCTCAGTGACATGCTGATAATGCTGTAATGCAAATTGCTGACTCTGTAATGCTTTTAGAAAATTGCTACTTTTGGATTATACAAATGAAGCAGTTAAATAACAACTGAGCTTCAAATTATTTATTCTGATTGAAAAACTTTAACTTTGTGGTGTTATTTATCAGTACTCAGTCAGTGGTCTGCTTAACACTTCCACGAAAGAACGGATCAACAGCTACTGGCCAGATTTCAATAAAATCTGCAGGGGTTATTCATGTTGCCCCTGACCTTTTCCCCAGTGCCACCATCGGGCCCAAATTTACACTTTACACACATGGGAGATCAAACTCAGCATGTCGAGACATTTACTGAGGATTATTAGTGTCTTGTCCTTGTCAGCGCTGTGTCGCGGCGCTCTCCAAGGTGCTGATCCTGCTGCTGGGAGCAGCGAGGGAGCTATCCACAGTGCTCCCTTTAGCCATTAAGCAGTCCGGCCCAGTTCGGTTCGGTTCATTACACGTTAGACCGGCTTTTTTCACATTTTCATTTTGGATGGTACCAATGAAACTGTATCATACTTTCTGTTTTAACTATCAAAGGAACCCTGAAAAATATTGCTGGAGTAAAATGTATGCTCAATGTGCAATGACCAGTAGAGGGAGCTATTATTGAAACCCCATAGGCTACAGTGTATTAGATCACAGAAATAACGTTAGAATAAAATTAATTTTATTGAAATGTCTTACAAATAATGGTGTCAAATTACTGAATTTGTGAAAAAGGGTGGAGCTGAAGAAAAGGAGGGTCCCCACACCACAGAGTATAAAAGAAGACTCCTGACAGTTTCTCTTCAGTGAGCTGCTGTCTGGACCAGCCCTCAGTTTACTGTGTCTGCCTAAGTTGTAGTAAACCTGAATTCTCACTGAATCAAGCTGGACTGTGTGCTTTTTCTTGATTTTTCTAAGAAGACTTCAAGAAACACATGTTTTGGAGGACCTGGGGAATCACTGGTTGATTCCACCAAGCACGGCACATCACCGCGACGATTCTGATCCGTCCTCCGCATGGCTGCAAGCCCCACAAACAGCGTTTCAGAAGTGTTTTAGCAGCAGAGCTTTTTTCCCTCCTGATTATGTTTACTTGCTCAGATTTTGTTGATTTGGTCCTCTTTCCTTGCTCTTTGTGCTTCTACCATGGATAAGCAGGCTACGTGGTTAAATAGCTTCTTTTCTGTCTGTCTTTGTGATCATGAATCTGCACAGGATCTTTTATTTTTATTTTGAAAATTAACCGGATTCTCCCCGCCTTTTCTGTGTCTGACTTCCCTTGCCCTGTGCTACTTGACGCGGCCTGGTGGAATCACAAGCATTGTCTCGAATGGCCGTGGATCATTCTGGCTGCCGTGGCGTGGCCGTAACACGACGCAACCACACCCGGTGGAAATTGTGGGTTCGGCCCATCAGGCCCATCTTTCCAACAACAACTTCCCGAACTGCTGTTTCTTCAGCCATCTTTTCTCTTGCTGCCTACAGTGTTTTCTCAAACAAAATTTGTTTCCTTGTTGTAATAAACAACCACAGACTGAGAAGACAGAACATGAAATGTGTGTACCAGTGTGTGGTTTAGGAAAAGCTTAGCAGTAAGTCGTCTGTGTGGCAGTAAATGTACAATTCAGGTTACAGGATGCCAATTAATAAATGCTGCAGTCTTGCAGTCTTGTCTGTTGTCTCCCAACTGCTAGAAAAGTGAACGGGTTAGCCCCGAAGCCTTGTCGATAACAATCCTGCCCACATTTGATCTGTTATTTTGTGGAAACACAAAACAGATCTGGGGTTTAGGTACATGTAGTTACGGGTAAGTTATGGGTTTAAGGGTACTACTGCCAAAATGTTTGGTGGAAACACATTTTCTTCCTCTGCTAACAGCTGCGTGACAGCTTTTTAACATAGCTGCATTGATCTGGGGGACATGTGAACTGTAGTGCATGAGTTCTTTACATCAGCAGAAATGGACAAACAGCTTGTGTTTGGTATCAACAGCAGCCATTACCTCGGCCACAGGTTGGAGAACATCTAATATTTCCTGCGCCTCTGCTTGAACCTCAGACGGCTGTTACTGGCCGCAGCAGAGGGCTGATGGTCTCTGTCACAAATAATAATGGCACGCCGCTGTGGCACTCAGTTCTGCCCCTTGGTTGTAGAATTATTAACAGTGTGAAAGAGGACTGACATCATTACTCATAAGAACACTGTCCCTGCCCCGCTCACTCTCATCTGCCATGTGGCGGCCTGCGGACGCCTCATACCTCATGTCCACGAGCAGAGCCAAGCTCATCTGTACTGCTGGAGCTGGTACACCAGGTACGGAGCAGTTTATCACTCTACTGATGGATGGGACAGCTCCGCCTACTTTATGCCCCATTGTGTGAGAACGGACAGCCCTCATTCGATAATAATAATTACTCAAAAGGTGAAACTAGCTCGTACATTTTTTAAATTGTGGGTCACAGCAAGAGCTGCTGAACGCGATGATATATTTTTATTTGTGTACAAAAGTACAGACTAAAAACTGTGGGACTGTCTTTTTTCTCTAAGGGAGACTCAACTTGCTTTGCCACTTTTACAAAATGACAGGAGGACAGGGGCCAGTTAATAAACAGGCATGAATATTATTTATAAGATGAAAAGAAAAAAGATGAAAGATGATGACATGATCGTGACGTTTCACCAACCCAAAATGTTGGTATTTGAGGTCCGGGCGCATTTACGAACAGCTCGGACAAACCCTACTGACTCTACCCTGAAGTAGTAAATAATCACCTTCGCCATTCAAGTATTTATACTTGATATTACAATTTATTGTGATTTTTGTTTGTTTATTTTTAACACTAGAGTTCTTATGATCTATATGGAGTGGGAAAAAGTCACTCCACTTAGATCCTGAACCCTGTAAATCAGAGTACCACTTTTTACTATTTCTCAAAATGAGACTCTCACCCGTGACTTCTCCTCGAGACGGGTCATCATCACGATGGTGCAGGTCCTCTGCTCCCACACCATCCTCCAGAAGTCGCTCAGTGTCTCTGGCAGGGGCCCCTGTGTGGCGATGTACGCGTTCTGCTTCCTGTAGCCGTCGATGTAGTTGGCGTTGATGTAGTCGCTACCTGGAACTCCTGCAGCGAGGAACAAGAAAGAAAGATTTGTCTCTGGTATAAAGATTTTATATAAAAGCCTGATTTTTCTGCAGTTGAGGTAAGTCATGTTGAGATGTCTGAATTCTTGTCTCTCACCGTCCACGGGTGTGAGAATGACCCTGGAGTGGTCGTAGGCTATAACGTTTGCATAGCGGTTCTTTGGCTTGTTGACCTCCAGGTTGGAGTGCTCCCAGGTGAACTGCTGTCCTGGATCAATCGACTGACACAGGAGGAGAGCGGGGGACGGGGGAGGGGGAGGAGGGGACAACAGGCAACCATTATTACAACAGCGTCTGTATTTCTTTCTGCGCTTTCAGCCTGAGCTCAGAGCGAAGAGTCCAGACCAATAAATGCGACACAGAAACTAATTCGTCATCCCTCCTACAGCCCAGAAAAGCCCTGGATGATCTTTAAGCCCCTTGGATATACTGGACTGGACTGTGTGGACACTCTTAAAATCCCCTTCAGCTCTCCACCTCCCAGCTCACTGCCTCACAACAGATCAGAGATGAAGGGAGAGCGATGCACTGAGCTTTTGGCTCAGTGGTCTTGGATGTATGTTTCCCCATAGCCAGGGTTGGCAGGGTTTACTTGAGTAATATATTCTGATACAGTTACTAATTACCTGTTAAATAATGTAGTCTGTAACACAATCCAAGCATCACAATATTAAAGTAATGTAACTTGATTACTTTCTGTTACTTGAATCAGAAAACAGAGAATTTTGAACTTTCTTTTTAAATAAAAAAATGACTCAAAGTCCTATGTTTCAAGTCTTTCTTGGAACAATTATTTTCATCATCTATCAATCTGTCGATCATCTACACCACTAATCGATTAGTTTAGTCCACAAAATGTCAGAAAATGGTGAAAAATGTTGATCAGTACAAGCAGAAACTCTCATTTTCTATATTAACTTAAAACAGACAAACAAACAAACAAAAAAAAAAAACTGCAAAAAACGGACCTAAAGTTATTATGATCCAACTCCTGCCCCTTCCAGTTGACTTGTTTCCCTCTCCCATCCCAGTCCTGTGATCGACAGTGAAATTGTCTGCCATCCCGAGGAAATCAGGAATCCCGTGTTTCGCAGGATTCCCCCCGAAAAAATGCCACAGTAATAATAGCATCTCACAGTCTGTTCTCTAGTTTCTCATTGATATCTATTAAATATATATCACCAAACCATTAAGCATCAGGTTCTTCCTAATTTATTCCTCACTCGTTCCTTAGTAACTACTACTGTAAAGAGTGACCTTATTTTGTACGTGTATTCATGCTGCATGTAGATGTAAACGTGGCCCGGAGCGTGTGCTGATCTGAGCTGGACAGGTTTTCACTCTGCTGCCTGGTGATTTGTCTCTATCGATTGCTGGCTGTGAACGCAGACACAGGTTTAGCTGAATAATGACATGCTGAAGATTGTTCTTCGTGATTGACCTTTCACGCTCCCGCTACTTATCTTGCATCATCTGAGAAACAAACACACGCTCACACCCACACATGCTCAGGCAAACCGGCGCGGCGACGAGGACTCTAATATCCTGCTGCTTTTCCCGCTGACTGGCTGCATGGCTGCTCAGCCCCCCAGTCGACAACTGATAATAATGACAATGGAGAAAGAGGTTGAATGCACATCTTATTTAACAGCCTGTTAGGTAAGGCTTCCACCGCGCCACGCTGACAAACCACTCACATTACTGCTAATGTGCTCCGCCGACGTGCAGATCAGTTACCGAGCATGTCAGTGTAATCACACCGACGGAGCCGCGGTTTCACCGACACACAACAGAGCAGGTAAACACAGACAGAGGGACAGCCGGGCATGAAGCGCGTGGATGTGTGTACAGGAGAACCGGGCTCACGCCCAACACCGACTTAAGAATAATAACTCACTTAGCTTTAATGCACATTACAGCGCTCCTGATTGGCTGCTCTTAACTCTAAACCTCGCTTACTGCACCGGCACACACTCTCATCTCTTTCTTCACACTGTGAGCACAATCACACTCACTGTGGTGAACTCTGTTTGAATTAAGGAACAGAAAAAAACAAACTGGTGATTTTTATCTTACTCTCTTTTAAAACTGAAAAAGTACAGGCTCTGAAATGTCCACCGGAGGACATTTCTGTGTAAAGCTAACTGACCCTCACCTGCTCTCCACAATCAAGTCTCCCTCTTGTCTGTTTTTGTGTTGTTACGTCTTTTACATAGTTTTTGTCATGTCCTTTTCACCATATTTCATTATCTTTTATATAATTTTTACCTTGTTACGTCTTCTACCTAGTTTATGTTTTGTTGTCTATTAAACAGTTTTCACCTGGTTACGTCTCTTATATAGTTTTTGTCTTGTTACCTCTTGTTATGTCTTAGTATGTCTTTTGCCTTGTTATGTCTTTTACTTCGTTTTCACTCTGTTATGTGACACTTTTTTACTTTGTTTCCAGTGTTACATCATCTTTTACATAGTTTTTGTCTTGTTACATTTTTTTATTTTTACATTGATTTTGTCTTGTTTGTCTTTTATGTTGTTTTCATCTTGTTCCGTCCTCTGTCATTTTCATCCTTTAATGTCTTTTACATCTTGGTGCATCTTGTTATGCCTTCTTACATCTTGTTATGTCTTGTTACGTCATTTTCATTTTGTTACGTCAGCTGTGTGTGATATGCACTGACAGATACACCAGTGAAATGTCTGTTCTATGTGTTCTTGTCCCTTTAGGTTGAAATCAGTCTTGATGTTGGGAAGGCAGCGCGCAATGATGCAAAATGATAATAATCAATAATTTCCCTCAGATTCATTAAAACAAAAGTAAGGAGCCTGTTTTGAAAATGTGAGGAGTAGAAAGTAAAGAAAAATAAATACTCATAACTGAAAAATCTCCATAAGTACAGTAATAAAGTATTTAGTGGCACTCAGTTACTTGAATGAATAGCCATGGATGTAGGGAGTGGCCCATAGAAAATTCCGATGTACAGGGTCCAGGATTTCATACCACGCCCCTGGTTGGATGTTGAAACATGATTTACTGCAGGCTGTAGGAGCCATGTTTAATTGATGCCTGGTTCTCTATTAGATTGTCAGGACAATATAACCAACATGCGGAAGTACAAAGTTGCAAAGTGGTTTTCATTTCTGTTAATGCAAAACCGCTTTTCTCACTAAGTAACACTGTATTGTAACAAGTTACTTTTTAATAGCAGTAATCCTGGAATGCAAGAATTACTTTTGAAAGTAACGCTACCCAACGGTGCGTAAAACCTTTCCATCAGCAGCTGGACTCAAACATACTGTCACACTAGGTACAGACATTTCAATTCAGTAGGCAGCTGGTGTTGTTTTTATTTATTTATTTATTTTTTTTTATTATTACTATTATTTTTTTTTGGTATATATCTTTGAACAAAGTTTCAGACCCCCCATAGTGACACACACCAGCCCTCCTGCTGCGCTGAAAACACAAAAATAATAAACAAAAGAAAAAAAAAAAAACTTTTCACAGTGACAGCCACTGCAGCACGGTGACTGGCATCCTGTTGGTACTCGCGAGCAACTGGAACTTCAGCAAAACAGAACATTGGCAAGTATTAACAATGGGACAGACACGGGCGCCAACTTGGGTTAAACACTGGGGGGACAATAATGTCGGCCCCTGTAGTGTTAGATGGTGTGATGTGGTGAGGAGCAGGGATTTATATTCTAAAAAATAAAATGAGCCATTGTCTGTCCTGGGAATAGAAGCTCACTATGTCAGGAAATGCTTGGTATAAAGTTTTTACAGTATAATTTTGGCCATACCGTCAAATACATTGACCAGAGCCTATTTCAGGCAAATATTTAACAAGGAGAATTGTGGGTTCAAAACCTGACCGTTTTAGTCTATTATCTGGTGATTTTAATAATTATTGAGGTTGAAGAATGCCATCTCAACATTAATCAACATTATAATGAACATAGTGCGCATGCTGCGTGCAGCTTGACCTTAGCCACAGCTGTGAGGATGAAAAGCCAAGTTTATTACCTGTGATCTGTCACTGTCTGACAGAACAGCCTCACAGGAAGTCATATTTTACAGTTCTCCATATTATAAACAAACAAAATTCAGTTATTTGCTGTTTGCAAAGTCATTATATTGAAGTGAGACAGGTTCCATATTCTGTTTGTGTTCAGAGGCTGGTTCAGGTTCAAAGGCTGTACGCATCGCTATGTTAGAACGAGGCGGCCTAATAAATTTAATAATCATTCAAAATTAAAAAGCAAAACTGGGAACAAGTTCTCACTTAATGTGAGATTTTGGACAGAGTCTCCAGGAACTTTCCTGCAGTGATGGGCGCATTTCACCACAGCCAACTGTTGGAGTTAAAATCATCACATGCTGCTGTTTCTGCCGGTTTTTCACCCAGAAGTGTTTTGAATAAAGTATGAATCCCGTGTTCTTGAACATTTGGGCTTCACTTGGAATTTTGTCTGATATTCAAAATGTTGCCGCAAACCTCAGTCCAGCGCATTTTATCCCTCGTTACAGTGCAGCGCACACTCTGCATCCTCATTGTTCAGTCTTTTGAAGTATTTCTATGCAGAGCTGGTAACAGATGCTGTGTTGTGTGAGTCTAATGTAGATGGTGGAGCCACAGGTTACTGTACTAACTGCATTAATGCTCAGACGTGTTTGAATTCATGGCACCCTGTTCTTGTTAACTAATTAATTAAAGCGCTTGGTGAGCTCGGCCAGTGACACACAAGACGCGCATCATGTAAATTAAATATGAAGAATAATGTGTATGTTGTGAACATATGTTGTGACTTTATTAGTGGTCCTCTCATACATCAATTAAATTTATGAGTCGAGGTCAATTTTACAACTGCTTTTTCCCGCTTTGCCTCAGGACTCAAGGGTTGTTATGTTCCCATCTAGAACTTTGGTGGGGCATAAAACCCAGTGCCCCCCAGCAGATTGCGCCTATGAGAATACTGTAGATGTCTCCTATATTGTTATTATTATTATTATTTTATCTTTATTTTCCTGAGCTGGGTCTGTATGTATGATATTCTGTGAAATAAGTGTAAATGTGTGTATGAGTGTGCAGTGTTTGTGTATTTGTCCATGCATTGGCCCAATGAGCATATTTGCAGTCATCAACAGACAGTTTACAATGCATCCTGGGCAGCTGTCCATCCCAGAGACAGGCATTAATAACAGCAGCAGAATGGACAGCATTCCTCACCAATGACGAGGGAATGAAAGATATGAAACAGATACTTAAGAGGAGCGGTGTTAAGGAGCCCTGAGGCTCATATTTTTACTAGTACAAACCAGCTTTTACTCATTTGATACGCTTAAGAAATAGATGTAATCATTATTATGCAATGAAGAGAACTGCTGTTAGAGGCCATATGCAGTATATGAAGTGTTCTCCAGGAGTCCCCAAACAGACTGACTCATTCATCAGATGTAACAAGCTGTGAGATCCTCTGGCAGGTCTCATTTTAAACACAGCCATTATCAGCTTTTCATTTCAAGCCCTGCTGCTCTTACTATGGACTAATGGCTGCTAGATCCTGCAACAGGGCGCAGGAGGACATACAGTATGTGTGTGTATCTGTGCATGTGTGTGTGTGTGTGTGTGTCAGTCCTGTGATGAACTGGCGACTTGTCCAGGGTGTACCCCGCCTCTCGCTCAATGTCAGCGGGGATGTGAATGAATGAATGGACAAAAGTTACATTATTATGGGCCTACGTTTTTTCCCTGTTGCACCATGTCAGTGATCTTTCCATTTGATTCCTGGTGTCAGTGTTACATGAGAAAGTGGGTTAATTTGTGTTTGTATAGCGTCAGATTCAGGAGTTATGAAAATCTAGACATTAAGTCAAGATGGCCAGATGGTCATTAAAAAAATATATTTTTTAATTTTCAATTTTGTAACAAAGTTATGGGATTCTGATTATGCATTATTCTTCATTTATCAGACCTACTTAAACAGGTGTTACACCATATTTGTTGACAATCACGACAGAACCTCAGTGGTAGGGAATCATATTGATAGAACACCTCATCATTGGCAGATAAGTTGTAAAATTGTAAAAAAAAAAAAAATGCCAGTTTACAAATTGTGACATGTACAGTATGTAGATGGATTATCAATTTGCAATGCATTGCCATATGCCCAAGTTCACATAAAATTGTTCTGTTTACAGAATAATTAGCAAAATATAGTGTCTTAGACTCGTTGATCACAGTTGTGATTAAAGGTTTGGGTGGACTGCAGAAGATTTTCAGATTTCAAATGGGGCCGTGGCATTCGTAAGTTTGTGAATGGACTGCACTATAGTTATACATGACATCACTGGAATAATGTTTTTGGATTTTAAAACAATAGATATTAATTATCATCATCGGAGTAGTAAATACACAGTTAATAAGAAAGCTTATCTTTGGAGATGTGATCCTTAACGCTCGCTTCATCTGAATCTCACTGTTTAAACAGATTTTAACGACAAAGTTTGGAGCAGTGCTCACAAAAACATTCTAATCTGAATGTTATCTTGTTTGGTGAACACAACAATCTGTCTCCAAAAAGTTGCCTCCATCCTCA
>JAJHUR010119017.1:0-12446 GCA_027495735.1 Lutjanus campechanus
GCCGACAGTGCATCAAAATGTTTGACTGTAAACGGTATTATAAACATATACTCGCAAATTCTTGCTAAATACATTTTCAATGTTCATGAAAAAAAAAACAAAATTTTGGAGTCATGGTAGATAAAATTTGGAAAATATCAGAATTTTATCTCAAAAACTGATTTTTTTTTTTTTTTTTTAACAGCATTTTGAATTTCGCTCTCATGAGAACAATTGGAGTCAATTCAAAAATGGCATTTTTAAACATCAGTTTTTCACTTATGGAGCCAATAAATCATTGTTAAAAACAAATTACCAACATCTCCATGATGTCTAGATGCAATTTGTGTATTTTGGGATTTTTGTCTTAATAACTGAACTTTTGATGGCCGTTTGAAATCTGCCTTTACATGCTAACAGCTGCTGTCTTGCACACAGGTGACTGGCTTAGTCAATTTGTGAAGCTACAGGTGACATTTCCATTTGCCATTTAGCTCAGTGAGATTGAGGATGGTTCTTGGTGTTGAAGGTCGTGAGTTTTCCATGGCCTGGATGGCTACTGTCCGACACCCTGATGCTTAGTCAATTTGTGAAGCTACACATGAACTTTCAGTCAGTCTCAGAAATTGTGAGTTCAAGTGTCAGCTAAGGCAGAACAGACACGTGAAAGTCCTATGTTCAGACATCATGCATCATGAAATTGTGAGTTCAAGCCTCAACTGACACATCAATGACACCTTTTTTTCATCTCAGCCTAATTTTGCCTAAAATTGCCTGGCCCCAACCATTGCTGCGCAGCATCTATAATGTAAGTTTGTATTTTCTGAAGAGAGGAGCAGACAGGTCGCATCTTTTAGCAAAATTAATCATTCTCAAGAAATTTCTTTTGTATTCCCTAAATCTAACTGAGATAAGTGAGGCATGCGGCGAGCCAAACTGTTTTACATAAAATATGGATATATTAAGCTTTTATAAAAATGTTAAAACACAGGAATTATTAATAACTGAACGATGGCTTCATAGTCTTTTTACAGTATGGTATTTCCATATTAAATTTTTGTCTAAGGACTTCTAGGAATTTTAATTTGAGGAACCTGCGTTATTTCAGTGTTGTCTATTCATGTTTTGGCTTTTCTTTTGTATACTAATTCTTTTTTCATATCATTTTTGGTTGCACCTTATTAGACACTAATATGACATGACAAGCCATACTTTGTATCAAATTAAACAATAACTATAAATAATACTTTCTTTATTAGACATTAAACAAACACAACTATACACAACTATATAACTGGACACCATACACCAATGGTACACTCATAAGATGTAACAAGCTGTATTTTGTATCATATTAGACAAAAACTAGAGATAATATGTTCTATATCATATGTATTACAGGAGATCCTTTATAAGACTTTCTTAGAGGACGATTAGAGACACATTACAACAGAACTGTACTGTAACCTAAAGTAAAATCATATATCTGCTACTTCCCCATTTGAAAACCATAATGAGCACCAGATCCACCAACTAAAGGTCAGAATGATAGAAGTAGAGGAGTAATTTGTCCATGCGTGACTGCACAGGCTTGTTGTAATACTGTAGGCAGATAATGTGATTTGATCAAAGAAGTAAGCGTCAGTCTTGGCTCCCCTGCAAATTGTATGTGACCAGCCAAAGAAGGTGCATCACAAGTAGCAGATATATGATTTCACTTATGATTGCATCCATACGTGTCCCTAATTACCCTCTAATAAAATCCAATAAGGGTCTAACTGTGGAAAATAAATTGCTTTAGTGAACAGTACAGTTCGGTTGTAATGTGTCCCTAACTACCTCTAATGACGGGTTTAATACCATCTTAAAAAACATATTTCTAGTTTTTGTCTAATTATACCAACTACAGCTTGTTACATCACATACTGCAAAATAAATTTTTGTTGTTGAAAATAATCTCAGAACATTACAACAAAAAAATGACATACAAATGCATCAGCACCACAACATAAACATAACAAAATGCATATACCTGCAGTGGCATCAATAGCTCACCTCATTTAACTCTTGGTAATAAAGCAAATAAGCATATTTTTTTATATGTATATGCAAATAAAACATATATTTTCAAAATAGTAAACTATTCCTTTACATAAGACTCTGTAAATAAAATGTGTTAGAAGGTAAACCCATGGGTAACCTAAATTCTGACATAGTTTCACAAAACTGAGGTGTTGAAAGATAAAATTAGTGTTTCCTTCTCTTTTCGTTAACCATTCATTCAAAATTAATACCAATTTTCTGACAAAATATGCAGTTGAAGTCTGCACACAACTTATGTATATGAATATATATGAAGCATTTTAGCACGTAAATGAAAATAATACTTGAACCTGTGAGCACATGCACATTATTTTAAAATGATTACAGCTGAAACGAGCAGATATGGAGTGACAGGAATAAAGAACTGCTGATCATGTAATTTTTAAGCATTACAGTCAGACGTTCTCCATGAATTGACTTTTTCAGTTTGTCTACACACACTGCGGGCTCAGCATGTGAGCTGACTGTCAGTTGGTTAATTAGGTGAGTCATTCATTGGTTGGTCAGATGGATCGGTGGTGGTGGGTTGGTTGACTCTTGCCCTCTCCTTCTCCCTGCAGAGTTTCTGAAGATGATGGAGAACGTGCAGTGATGAGACCCTACATTCCTCGGTGACCCCTTCCTCAGAGAGAATACAAAAGCTCGCAGTCCGATGGCGCAAACTCCAAATGCTACAAACCCCCATGCAATTATGAATATGTTTCTGAGACGACAAAATGGATACAAGTGAAATACCTTCACCCCCCCACCTCCCTCCTCCTTCCCCCTTCTCAAATGAAACCCCGGGGCTCGGTGAGGATATCTATAAATATCTCTTCAAACCTTTTAAGACGAAGGCACTTTCCCCCGTGGCCGCCTCCTTCAGCCGGCCACCCAGCTGTCCCCTTGGCAGCTGCCGTTTCTCCAGAAATGCTACACCACCTAGCTTTTAACCCCCCACCCTCTACTCCTCCTCCTCCTCTTCAAAACTAAATATCTTCTCCACCCTGTTCTGTGCTTTCTAAATAAATCCACTTTGTCCCTGTTTATCTTTGCAAATTATTCTGCCATGCACGCCTGACACGTCTTATCTCATGTGATTCATTATTTTGTTAATCTCTCAGTGGGCTTTCTGGGGCTGTCTAACTGGCCTTAAGACTCTCATAACCTCACTTAAAGTGATCATACACCCCTGCTTTATGATTCTCAATTCTGATTCTCTGAGTGTCCTCCTGCATCCTTCACAGCAGAGCTGTTTGAACTGATAAATGTTAACAATGGAAACACTAAGGTTAGCTAATGTTAGCTGGTTAACTGTAACAAAAGTGGTCTGTTTTCTGTTTTGTTTTTAATTTTTAATTTTATTTTGGGGTTTACGTAGACTGCTTCACTGTAACGAGAGACTAATATCCCGTCCTTGTAAAGTGTTTTGTAGCATGGCATTTGCTAAATTGAGGTTAAGAATTTTTGCTGTTCACCTGCTAGGCCTGCAATTTAGCAACAGTTAGTAAGTTAACTGGGAATAATGCTAGACTCATGTTAAGGGTCTGATAATGTTTAAGTTTTAACGATTCAGATTCTGACTCCTCAAATGTCCTCCTGCATTTTTTACAGCAGATTTGTGTAAAATGCTAATTACCAAGAATAAATGTTACCAGAGGAAATACTGAGCTAAACTAACATTAGCTGGTAAATTGTAGCAACGGTGGTCTGTTTTCTGGTTTGTTAAATATTTTGGGGTTTACTCTAACTGCTTTGTTGTCACGATAGAGGAGTATCCAGTCCTTGTAAAGTGTTTTGGAGCTTAGCATTTCCTAATTGCGGCTAAGACTCACTCAGTTTGTGCTATTCACCTGCTAGTCAAGCAACTTAGCAACAGTTTAGTAAGTTAGCTGAGAAAACTGAGGGTTGGGTATGGTTTGGATTTTAACGATTCCAATTCAACTTAACAAATTCAGTTTTTCAAAATTCTTGATTCTGATTATTTAAGTAACATGCTAATTACCGTGGATAAATGTTGAAACTAAGCTAATGTTAACCAGATCACTTAGCAACTTAGCAACGGCTGAGTAAGTCAGGTTAGATAAATGCTAGACTCTCGATTAAATAACGTAATTAAGCTTAATTTTTGGAATCGATTTTTATAGAGCACTGTAAAAATGAGTCCTAAAACCTGGAAGTGAGTTAGCGTTTTAGCACTTCTAGTTCCCTTTTCTCTAAGTCAATGGATTTTTTGAAAGGGTTTTTCATTATTTGCCCAAAATAATAGTTAACGCAAGTTTAAGAGATTTTCCCATTTTGTTCTACGACATAAAATACGTCAATAAATAACTCATTCGTGAATTTTGAAGCTTTTATCGGTCTTTAAAGAGGTGATTGCTAACAAATGGCTAAATGAGACTACTGTGATGGTCAGAGGAATTAAATGTCATCGCACTGAACACAAATCGCTTAGTTGGGGTGACGTTGGGTCACGTGACCGTTGTGTAGTTCGCTTATAGCCTAGCATTAGTTTTTTACTTCTGGCGATTGCATTTGAGCTTCAAAAATCGTAAAAGTGGTGTAAATTTTTGAAGATTATAAACTTTTGTTTACCACAGAGCTTATTTTCTGCACTAATCCAAAATCTAATGAAAAAATCCCGTTGACTTCTTGTGGAGGGAACCAGAGCGAGGCTAACTTTTGAGTAAACCTGCAAAAAAAAAGCATGTCTATAGGCGCAGGTGGAGAGCTAGGTCAGTATACGGAAGGTCTTTGCAGTGAGACTGGCGCGAGTGAAATTTATGTAGGAATCAATAAGCAGAATTGAAATGAAAAATTTCTTAATGATTCCTTTAGAATCGTACTTTTTTTCGGTTCTCGATGCTCAACCTAAAAGCATGTGTACTTTTTACACCACCAACTACATCCTCCTTTTACACACACACACACATTTGTGTGACTACAACTGGCCCAACTTCTCACTAGGCAACTAGGCCCCTCGCTAGCCTCTATTTGCATAGAGTACCTAGAGTACCTAGTACACTAGGTTCAAACTGATCTCTTTCAATTCCAATTTTTTCCCCACCTAAGTCTGTCATAACTCTGTCACTGATCTCGACGCAGCGCAGTGGTCTCCCAGCAGCACACAAACCAATCCCCGGTATCAGAGGCTTGAGGCGGTCATGGAACATAACGCTGCTCTCCCTCAGGGGGTATATAGCCTGCAAGCCCCCCCACCACATCTCAAAAAGCAACATCCCTCCCCCTTTCCCTCACGGCTGCTCCCCCTCCTCAGCATCCTATCCTCCTCTCCTGCCTCTCAGCTCGGGCCCTCCCTTCAGGAACCGCCCACCATATAAGGAGCATCAGGTTGTGTTTACCGGGGCAATGTGGCACCGGGATGAGCGGGGTTGCTTTTCCTCCTCTCTCTCTCTCAGCCCCTAAAATCTGCCTTCTATTCAGGGCAGAGAGGAGGAGGAGGGGGAGGGAGAAGGAATGGGGAGGGTTGGATGAGGTGGGGTCCAGCCCCAAAGCATTTTTTCTCCCGGTTTTGAGTTTCACGCTCAGATTGAAATGCCATCATCACAAAACCCATAACCTACTTTAAAATCACTGACTCCCCCTCCTCGCCCACTGTGTTAAGGCCTAAATTGAAATCAACACTATTTACTTACTCACAAAGTGCAATATTTGTCGTTTTAATGTTATTTCTTTTAAAATTTTAGTCAAATGTTGAGTTATTTTAGGAGATCACCTGTGAAAGCTGCTAAGGGGCCATTTCCAAGAAAACCTGATGCATTAATTAGATTATTTTGTGCCTGAATTTTGCTTTACAGCATAAATTCTCACAGTTCTTTCTTACATTCCTCATCTGATAATCTCAGTTTCAGTTTTCTCAGTTTTAACAAAACAGGTGACAGACACAGTGAAATACTCTTGCACCATTTTTTCCTTTTTGCATTTCCATTTTATGCTGTAGACTTCTTCACCTTGACCTAGATCCCAAAGAGTGCTGAAAACTCCGGGTTTAAACTACATCTTTTTGCATTCCAAACCCTCCAACTTCAAGAAAGGAGCTTTCCTCTCCAAAAGTGTGATTGGCTCGCCTTGGCCCCAGAACCCTAAAAGTTCAGGGTACTAAATCTGGAGGCCTGTGAGAGGCAGGGGGCGGGACCTGGCTGCGCCGTTTAAAGTGTGTGTGAGCCTTCACTTGACGTCTAGTCTCTCTGTTGGGGTGCACACGGATTGACCACTCCTTTGGGCTTTTCTGTTTTCCTTGGATATTTGGGGGGGAAAAGCTAATCCACAAACATGGTAAGACCAATAAATGACCCGTTGAACTAGTCCAAGTTGGTCGGTCAGCCAACCAGTCATTATAGCTATTAAGCCACAATAATTAGAGGTGTAGTAATTAAGAAATAAAGGCATGCGGAAGAGTAAAAATCAATCGACTGAGTAGTTGAGAAGCATGTTTCCTTCGGCTGATAAAATGTGTATCTGTTGCTTTCCCTTAAAATTGCTTAATTTGGCTTTTATTTAAAAATGCATCTTTAGGCTAAACATTTGAAATATTTTTAGTTTGTTAAAATAAAATTCTTAATACATTTAAAGATATACTCACATTTTAGTCAGTTATCTGTTGCAAATATGACTGCATGTGCTAGAAAGTTAAGCTTAGGCGCTGAGTGGGTGTCAGCTGCGAAGGTGCGGATTCTGCTTAGCCTGACAGATTCCCGGGGATTGGATGTCTGCAGGCCATATACAGGCAGCCTGAGGTGTTGAGCCTGAAATAGCCGCGCTAATTTACACCAAGCTCAAGAATCCGTCAGAGGCGCAGCCGCTACATCCTGAAAGACAATATGCAGGACTTTTAAACTATGTTATTATCATAAAAATAGAATAAAAAGACTATAACATATCTAGAATATTCCTGTAATTTGTGTGATATTCCTAACATGAATCTGTGCGTAATTATGCTTTAACTCTCCCGCTGCGTAATTATAGTTGGCGCCTTTACAGTTTTTCATTATAAAATGAGCCATAGAAGCAGCCTATATGGGTATGGAAATACTATGATAATTTGGCTTAAAAGCTACAGGCTGAATATGAAGCGTTTGAAGTGGAATGATCAGAATGAAGCCTGTAGTGAATGGACCCTGTTTTCTTCCAGACTGACGCGCAACAAGAGGCCCGCTCCTACCTGAGCGAGGAAATGCTGGCTGGTGAGTACTCACAGGCTAAAGTAACGCGTTACTTCAGTAATGTCGTTACTTTGCTCAGGTACCAGTAAAGAAACAGACTACTACTCAAATTATAAGCGGCCATAGTTGTTCTCAATGATCACACAGTCCCCACAGTCCACCTAGTATTTTTCTGTTAGAATGAACTCATTTAGAAAATGCAGACGGATTTAGATCCTCTGTATTTAATCAGTTCCAGAATTACGATGGAACACAGACAGATTTTGGTGTTAAGGACACCTAAATTGACAGAGCAGGCCGCGGACCTGTATGTTATAAGATGGAGTCTCAGGATGATAAAATCTAATTATTCCATTAACTGTAGATTGGCAGATTAACAGCGAGAGGTGTCAAAGCTATGGGCAGAATGCTTATCCCTATACACCTCTCTAATTGGGCTTACATATAGTGAAATAATAGTGAAATTCCACATTTTCTGGGGACCACTGCCATAGAAAAATGTACAAACCTTTTACGCAGCGCAATTGTCTTACTGCTTAGTGTTCAGTACAGAGAAATACAGCCAGTTTCTGTGCGTTACGAGCCTCATTCTGTCACGTTTGATGTCTCCAGAGTTCAAGGCCGCCTTCGACATGTTTGACACCGACGGTGGCGGTGATATCAGCACCAAGGAGTTGGGTACCGTGATGAGGATGCTGGGCCAGAACCCGACAAGAGAGGAGTTGGATGAGATCATCGAGGAGGTCGATGAGGACGGTGAGCCATGGATGACATCTCTTATAACGACACAGTAGGCCTATTGGCGCGCATTGTTCGCAACGCACAAGCAATACAGGACTCAGACACTTCATATGAATTCCATATCAACTCAACACCAAGTAACTGTATCTAATATGATTTGGAACCAAAACCCTCTGTGATGGGTGCGCAAAGAGAGCACCCGTGTGAGTTTGTTTTCCAAATAGAAATTTTCCTTCTTGGTTTTCTTTAAATCTTTACAATTTCTCTTCAGATTTATGCCCCCCGAGGGGAATTTTCATTGTAATATCGATCATTACTTTATATAAGTCGGAGCCTACTTAATCTCAGTGTTTACTTTTCCTATAATGTTCATGCGTAAACTTGTGCGTAAAGATGAGCGCTCCGTGGTGGCACACGCACGGAGCGCAGCAGCACACTGGGCCTTTGTCCGGGCTGACCGTTGTTAATCAGTGATGTGGCTGCTTCATCACTCTCAGGTAGCGGTACCATCGACTTCGAGGAGTTCTTGGTCATGATGGTGAGGCTGCTAAAGGAGGACCAGGCCGGCAAGAGCGAGGAAGAGTTGGCAGAGTGCTTCCGTGTGTTCGACAAGTACGTTCACACTGTCACTGTATATAATGTGGTTTACTTAGCGTGCTGTGCCCATTTTCTGAAGGCAGTGTGTTATTTTCTCATGCGATTACTCTTTTATGTTTACAACGCCACAAATCTCTGTCTTTTTGCGCAGGAACGGCGACGGCTACATCGACAGAGAGGAGTTCGCCATCATCATCCGCAGCACTGGCGAGCCCATCACAGAGGACGAGATTGATGAGCTGATGAAGGACGGAGACAAGAACGCCGACGGCATGCTGGACTTTGACGGTACATGCATGATGATGATGATGATGATGATGATGACGTTCTAGGTCAATGTTAAATTGTTACTTTTCCACTTCCTAATTATTCAAATGAAAGACTTAGAGTCTCTATGGCTCACTGAGGAGTTTACAGTAAATACACCGTAAAAATAAACTATTTGTTTTAACTTAAAATAGTGTCAGGACTGCCTTAAAACGTTAGGTTGACTGAATTAGAAATGTCAAGTTGGGGTAATTTTGTAATGACTCAAAACAATCTTTTCTAGTCAAATAAACTTAATATGACTCAAGTTGAAACATGTTCAATATGCTCAAGATATCAAGTTGAACCATCAACTCTTCAGTCACATGAATCACATTTGATTTTCTTTTACATTTTCTCAGTCTGAAGTGTCAGTTTTCAAGGATCTCAGGAGATTTTGAACTCTTAAACAATGCATTTGGGGGAAGTCTGCTATAATGAAAGGAGAATTATTGGACCAACTTTAAAAAAATACTTTAATTGGTAAATTAAGATCAAGTTAACAAGTTAGATGAACACACTTGCTTTGAGTCAAATGTACTTAAAAATACGAAAACAACAGTTCACAATAACCCAACATGGTTTTAAGAAAAGACATTTTTATAATAACTTTAGTGTGTTACTGTATTTTGTTAAATGCATTTGCAAATTTTAGCCTGACTTAACGACAGCTGTTTGGTTCAGTGAGTTTACAAAAATTTCAAATATACAATTTTATAACATTTTTAAGGTGGAGCATATATCTGACATAATACAATATTTGATCACAAAATATAATTTTGTCTCGCATTAGACTTCTTTCTTTTTACCAAGAGAAAAGACGTTGAAGTCATGACACCAGGCGTACAACACTAAGAGAAACCTAACTGACACTTTTGAGGAAATAAGAAAAGAAGGTTGAGGGAACAGTGTGTAATTTCAAGTTGTCATAATCCACAAAGGTTGCTGCTATTTACAGTGTAAATATTTAATTTGCAAAAACCTTAAGTTTTGCATATTCACGTTAAAGAATTCATATATTTCTGTTGTGTTCACACATCTGGTTCTAGAATGGTGAGGCCTTAGTGACCATAATGTTGGCTACTTGGTTGTATTTAATTTTTGTATATTTTGTGGAATAATCAATAGTTTTAAGCTTCCAATCACATCTTACAATCTAATGATAAAACCTGATCAAGAAAAGACATGATTTCGTTGGATTATTCCTTTTTGGATACAGTTCATTTGCTTTTTATTTAGGTAATTAAGACTGCAACTTTCCATCTCAGTAACACAGTCCCATCTCCCTTCTCTTTCCCAGAATTCCTCAAGATGATGGAGAATGTGCAGTAAAACCAGAAAGACTCATGGACATTCCTCCTCCCCCCTGTGAACCCCCCACTCATCTGACCTTCTATTGATCCACTCACACCACCACCACCACCACCTCCCCCCACCTCACCAAACACACTCCCTCTCTTCTCCTCCATCCTGTCCACCTGGTTCACTGCCTCTCTTCTCCATCCTTATAGACATCCTCAACAGACAGCTAGGGCACCCACCTGGAGGGGGTCGCTGGCTGGGCTACACTCTTTCCCCCAGCTCCAGCTTGTGAATGCAGACAGCCCATGGATGATGCAATGAGGAAATTCACCTGCACGAAGCCTTTGCGGTATTTTGCATTTGGTTAACAGGCGCATGTCATCAGCGACCCCCCCGTCACGCTGGTAAAGCTCTGATCTAGAATCTAGTCTAGATAGAACGGCAGCCTGTTACCCGCTGCTTAGACCAATTAAGTCAACCACTTCACTGTACAAAGAAGTAATTTGCTTGAACAGAATAAATGAACTGACACATGCTCACTTGTAGTTGGTCTGTCATATTTATGGTCTGTGTAAAAAATTTTGTTTTGAGGAATATCAATAAAATCTGTTTGTTTCTTCTTTTTGTCCAGTTTGTTTGAACCACAGCCACTTCTGTCTTTCTCCGTACATTTTGTGCTGTGCATACTGTAGGACCGGTGTTTCTCAAGCTTTTCACACTGCGTACCACCTCAGAAAATATTGAACTCTCTAAGTACCACCTTATTGTTTTGCACTGTTCAGTACTAGCAGGTTTAGTGAGCATTCCACCGGCGCTTCTCAAGTAACCATTAGCACTTGTGCTTGGTTCACTGCTGTCCACTTCCATTTCAGCACGGCTGCTCAAGTAGTAATAGTTCCTGCTGGGAGCCATGATTGCGGGGTTTTTGAAGCATTCATTTTCAGTCTCTTCATTGAGCTTGTAACCGCTGGTGTATGGATGGTGTACTATGTGCAAGCTATGTGCATGATTGTGACTATATAGCAGGTTGATGCTGAAAGATTTCGGTGATCTGATATTTTATCTGTTATGTATTTTGCAGCATTTGCTTTTTAAATTAATTTATTTCGTTAAAAAATAGACATTCCACCACTAGAGGGACCTTGCGTACCACAGTTTGAGAATCTAGGCTGTAGACTTTTAAGGTATTGATGTTGTCACAGGCTTTTTAGGGGTTAGAACCACTCACAATAAACATGCTTACACCATTCCCATAAACTGGTATTTGCAGTATAAAAGAAGGATGTACAGCAAGAATGCAGATAAAACTTTATAATAATGGTACAAATCATATACTTAAATGAATAGTGCACCCAAAAATGGAAATTCAGCCATTATCTACTCACCTTCATGCCACTTGAAGGTCGGGTTTAGTTTTTTAGTCCACAGACCAGTTTTCAAACATTAAAAATGACAATAAAAACATAAAATGCCTCTATACTATATACTGTTAGCCTGCTGTAATCCAAGTCTCCTAAAGCCCCAACATGCCAAATTGGCCAAAAAACAGAAAGGTTATTTGGATAATGTTTTTAGCCTTAATCTTCACTGTAGATCCTTAGCTTGGAGCCACGTTAACGTGCTCACACACACTGCACACTGTCACAACACACACACACCCAGTTCAGACAAACAACATGTTGGGCTTTAGGAGACTTGGATTATGTAAGATAAGCAGTATGGAGTCATTTTATGTTTTGTTTTTTTTTTTGTTTTTTTTACAGTTTTATCCATTTGAAAAAACGTTTTTTTTTTAAAGTTTAGCTTCTTATTTATAAATTACTTTACAGTATATTATTCTCCACAACCATCTAGTGACCCCACTCAAAAATGATCTTACTGTCATGCAGGATGTATCGTGAATCCCTCTTGCTCACGACTAACAAATGATCAATTTCTTAAGGATTTGTGTGATTATTTCACACTTAATTTAGCACTTTTCATGCGGATGGTAAATGTAGTCCCTTGAAGCAATAAATTCCTGAGTGTTGCTATATTGAACAAGCTGAGTTCTACCCTGCATTCCAAATCACATACTTTTTATTTTTGTTTTAAGCATGCACTGCAGCAGCCCTTACAAAGCACATACTGTTCAACTTTGACCCTCTTGATCACATACCCATCACAAAGGACTGTGAGCAAGAATGGCCAGAAACAGACATATATGTAGGTGCTGTGTTGGCCTTTGGATCAGATGTCCACAGCGCCATTTTTGCT
>JAJHUR010119019.1:0-11270 GCA_027495735.1 Lutjanus campechanus
TTTAACAAACAACAGGATACACAACCATTGTTTGACATGTTAACTGTGAGTCTGTGCTGTAATCAAGCCATCAATCCATGCACGAGCTGTAGGAGTGGAAGGAAAATAACTAATCAGCCTCACGGATCATTGCTTAATGTGGTAATCATCTTTTTCTCTGACATTTTTGGCATTTAGCCGTCATTACTTTGCTGCTTTTCCATCACACACCCCCGAGATCTGTTGGCATTCAATGAAATTCATATCCTGTTATTCATTGATATAATTCTATATATCACTTTTCTGAAATTGATTTAGTGCCTTTTTAATTCCAATCTGTTGTTTTTATAGCTGGTAACATAAAAGAAAATAAATACCTCTGTAGATTTTTCCTCAAGCAATATTTAGTGTTTACAGTAAATATTGCTGATGATGAGTGTGTGTGTAAAGATTCTGTTTGTCTTGTGTTTGTAGTCTCACCAGTGTATTGTCATTGCCGATCAGTGTGAGCCTGTCAGTGCAGAGCTGCTGTGCTGTTGTGTTGCTGCTCTCCTGTTCGTAGATGGCGTCTCGTTCAGTCTGCGACAGGCTGAGGAACCGGCGGATCATGCACAGGTTCTCCCACAGGGTCCGGTTCTCTGGGCTTGGGTCCTCCTTCCAACGCAGGAGCTCACACAGCCAGCCCTGCATTAGGAACGGTAAGTCCACCGATTTAGCATTTATATGCAGTGTAAAAAAAAAAAAGAAAAAAAAGAAGCTATTTATAACACTATAATGTAGTTGTGAGCAGATATAAGCGTGTATTAATGTATTTGCCTGTTGTGTTAGACTGAGCACACAAAGATGCTCTGTGGTTATTAAACAGCCTTTCCTTCACGCAGAGGTCAAGGCACTGTGTCAACACACATTCACACATCTGAGGTGTCCTTAAACATGACCCTGATGCCCAGCAAGCTCCTGTGGTGCAGATCTATCTGACCTCATCTGACAACTCTGCAAAACAGAGAGCAAAGATGAAAATATCTCTCGTGTGGTCAGATATAATCTCACAACAGCAAGCTGTTCAGCTGCCGAATGTTCTGCCATGATCGCCACAATATATAAAACAAATCTATTAGCCATTCCAATTAGGTCAATAATTCTGATAATTACTTAATTCATTAGTGAATATTTCTACATTAACAAGCTCATATTCATATGCTTAAGAGTATTTGTATCTTTTTTTCTGCCAACTTGAAGGTCCAGTTTGTAAGATTAACAGGGATTTATTGGCAGAATATGTCAGAAATGGATTCATAAGTACGTTTTCATTTGTCCAGAATCACCTGAAATTAAGAATCATTGTGTTTTCGTTACCTTAGAATGAGCTGTTTATATCTACAGAGGGTGTGGGTCCTCTTCGCATTCACCATGTTTTTACAGTAGTAGCAGTACAGATGAACCAAACACTGGCTCTAGATGCAGCCTTATGCATTTTATGCGAGTTTCACGGCCATCATAGGTTCTCCTACTTGCTTGGAAGGGGAGGGTGAGGCGAGGTGTTTGCTATCTGCAAGCTCACCACTAGATGTCACTAAATCCTACACTCTTAAGAGTCAAAAAGGATGAATGCATTTTTAATTTTTATGTCTGTGCATATAGTTTCTTTCCTGCATTTGCATAATAGACAGTGACTAACTTTTTAATTTTTTTTATGTAGTAAATCTAGCTTGCCCCGTATCTCAGATTTTAAGAGCGAGCTCAGACATCTCCCCCTTCAGTATAGGAATGTAAAAACACCTCTCTAGAGACAAACTTTGCATAGATACACGTCAGTACATACATGTTCAGATATTTTATAGGACAGCAACACAAGAAAAACACATTTCTGAGTGAAGAGGATCTTAAAATACACACATACATTGCTAAAATACACATTACTCATCTAATTTATTTGGCCATTTATGTTTGCTGATAAACAATTTTGTAAAACCTGTAGTCTGGACAGACCTGGTATCCACATCTGGAGAAGTTTATGGGCACAGACTGACTGCCTTCAAATGGAGCTGCTACTTCATATAAAGACAAAGTCAGTTTGATACTCTTTGTTGAGCATATTCTTGCAGAATATGAGCATAATTTAATAATTTCTATTCTATAGCGGGAACCTCTGGTGTGGGACATCAAAATTGCCATGGCAACACCATGTAAATTTATACGAGTTTGATTTATGTCACCCCCACACACCCACGCTCCTATTTATTTTTTGACTAATTAGAATTGAATAAGATATAAGTGGTAATAACTGCAAAGGTCTCTATCTAACTATGAATTCACAATAATTTACTTTTCGCTTTTCATCCTAAATAGGCTGTAAAGCTTCTTGTCTCAAAATACAAAGCTAAGAAATAAAGTAGCAGTTTCGAAGCTCCTCTAATGGCAATTAAAGCCAAGAGATGATGGAGAGATTTTCTTATTAGCTCAAATCTTTTTTCTGCATCAGGAGGGAAGAAACTTGTGAGTGGCAGATTGAGGAGGGTGAAGCCAAGCTAGTTTCAGATTCATGAACTGGAGCATGATTACGTTTGCAGGCAGGCTGATACGCACACACATGCACACACACACATACACACACACACACACACACACACACAATACACACAGACAGATTCACACAAACACACCAGCACACATACACCTGGCTGTAGCCCAAGTCTAGCACACAATGCCATCCAGATGCACGGTGCAGATAGAACAGAGAGATCCAGCATGGTTCTGCCTGCCAAACAGCCGGGTAATACAGAGAGAGATAGAGAAAGAGAGAGGTAAAGAGAACATAGAGAAAAGTAAAGTAAAAATGGAGGCCAGCGAAGAGATAGAAAAAGAACCTCAGGGGTTTTGGACCACCTGTCTGTACTGGCATGACCGCTGAATGACCTCCAAACATTTTCACGATGAGTAAAGAGAAGAGAGAAAGGAGGGGAAAAAAAGGAAGAAAGAAAGAAAAGTGAAAATTGGAGACATGCACGAGAGGAAGAGAAAATGAGACAGCTAAAATCCCCCCATTCCATGAAGGGAAATTATCCTCAAAACAAAAGGCAATAACAAGCTTATGGGGCCGCCATAAAAATGAGAACAATAAACACTCAAATCATGCCTGTCTGTGTGTATATGTGTGTATTAGTGCATTTGTTTGCCCGTGTGTGTGTTTGTGGGACTGCGTGTGCTCGTACAGTATGTCTATGTGCATGAATAAGTGGTGTGAGTGTGTGCACGTGTTTTTGTATAGTGACTATTAAAGTGATAATTTAGGACACAATAGCAGTCTGATGCACTGATGATAGTCCTCTGCAGAGTACAGCTGCTGGTTGATTATCTGGGCTTCCCTCCATACACACTAGCCACCCCTGCTTTAACTGAGGAGATGGATTCATCAGAGAAGCTGAATTTGAACAATTAAGCAGTAGATTGGGTGAAATGTGTGCAAGCTTGGGGAGTAACGGATTACATGTAACAGGATTCCATTACAGTTACACATTTAAAAAAAGATGTAATCAGATTACAGGTAGTAAGAGATAGTAAAATTGACGATTAGGATTACAATTTTAAAATACATTTTTAAAATTTGAATGATATGGTACAGTGCACACACATTATAACACTTAGTGAGTCTCACAACATCACCCTGGTCTCAGAGAAACCTGCTAATCTTACAGTCAATTTATCATCACGGATTCAAGTGAAAAAATGATTTCAGTAGGCAGAGATTTCAACATTTTTTTGTCTTTAAATCCGAAAAGAGGAACATCAGTAAGCCTACAATGAAAATATCATTCAAGAACTTAATATCTAATTTAAATAAATATTTACAGGTACAGTAAGACCAACTGCTAATGTTAGCTACACCGACCAACCGCTAACCTTAGCTACACAGAGATCCAGTTAGCTAGCTTACCTGTCAATACTACTACTCTTTCAACTACTACTATTACTGAAAAGTATTTTGGGACTTGAGAGGTGATGCTGGTGACCAGGATGGTGTCTGGGTAAAAAGAGAATATGTTTCTGTCAGTTTACCTTTGAGTGTGAAGCGTGAACAGCAGACTTAACAGAGTACATGTAAATGTGTTAAATTACCGCTATTAATCTAAACATGCATTCACCCATAAGAAAAGGAAGGAATGGTTGGACAAACAATAAACATTTTATTTGGCTAAACCATTTTTGGTATTGAGATAATCAGGTTATGCACTTTTATATTGTGATATTTGGATTAAGTTACTGTCTACTTTTTTACCGGGTAATTAGTAACTATACTGCAATGCATTTTTCAGGTAACCCTGAATATGTGTGTGTTTAAGACTGGATATCTTCATCACATTCACACCGCCAAGCATGCACGTACCTGACTCTTGGAGGCGGCCACCTTTGCAAACAGAGCCTGCGACACCTTGGCTCTCTTCATCTCATGCTGAATCTCCTCATAGATAGAAGTGCTCACATTGAGAACACAACTGTCTGTCCTCAACCCTCTGTCTCCTGTAACTGGGGACAGTCTTGCCTAAAAAGAAGACAGAGAGACAAGAAAAGTGGGTGTATGTGAGCCACAGTAAGCATCTAAGTAATGGGCATTTGCAGCAAAGTTTGCCTGATGAAAGTCTAGTACCGAAACGTTGCAAGTAAATGATATATTCCAAGTTAGACAGTGTGCGGGGGTCCTTTTGCAACCATATGCAGCAAAGTGAAATGAATCTGATGTGGCTTGGCAGGCGTTCCAACAAACACTTCTAAGTATTCGGAAATGGGAAACCGGTGAGGGATCAAGTCCTTTATGCAGCCCTAGGAGTGCCCATACAAAGCGGGCTGTAATCTGTGTAATCACTTCAAGTGATACTCGCTTGAAGTGAAGCTTGTCCCTGGCAGGAGAAGCAGCTGGCAACTTCATGTATATTAGAGGAAACATGTGGCAGTCTGCACACTCTCCAGGGCAACAGAGGGAGTCGACAGTGTAGTGCACAGGGAGCCGGCCATACCAGATTGGAAGGAAATAGGGGGAAAAACAGAAGAGATGAAGCAATGAAAAAGAAAACTCACTAAAGACTTGGACAGAGGATGCTGGTAGGGTCAGTCTACTGCATTAACACAGCTTATTTCATTTTTCTTGCGCTTCAGTTTTTGAAAAAGGACAGGTAAAGAAAAATTCCAGTCTTTATTTTCAAGTGTCAGTTGGTAGTCAGTCCTTTCCTACTTCTAATCTTTCGATTAAATAATAGATGATATAAAAAATTCTGTTTTGTGTAAAATAATCAAATAATAAGAGTTTAAAGCCATGCTAGCAGCTCAGTAAGAGTACGTTGACGCAGCTGTGTTTTAAGCTAAATGCTGTCATCACTGTGCTAACATGAGTCTGCGCCTGTCAGGGCTCCACAGAGTTACTGCATGGGGACCACCAAATTATTTTATTTTTCAATAAGATTTCTTAATTATCATGTTATTTTCTTACAATGGTATAGTGCAGACACTGTGTTACTGAAACAAATACTGTTACTGAAACAAACACCAATTTTGGTATTTTATGTTTTTTTTTGTGCACTGTTACTTAATATGCTGTGCTAAATATTTTAAAATTTTGAACTATATCACTTTCTTTGTCTCTTTTGTCCCAAGTCAAATGTGCACCTCTGACCATACAACTGGTTCCAGCTAAGCCCCTTAGTATAATTGGTTGAAACTGCCACTGCAAAAATTAAAATGTCTGAAAATCCACCATATTGATAGCAAAGATAAATATGACTGTTGTAAAAACAACCAAACAAACCACCATACAATTAATTTACATACTGACAAAAGGCTACCCATGAATTCCTATAGTCATGTGAGCTAGCTAACCTACTGTGCAGCACCTAACTCTAACTGTGAAATAGTTATCTATGTATTATTGAAACATATTGTCCAGTTAGGTGTATTATTATTCCAAATGTACAGAGAGTCTGTGAGCCACAAAGTATTGTTGTGTATCTTCACGAGCAAGAGACTCTGACATGCCATCCACCTCAGAAACCCCCAGCAAAAGTGCAGAGAATGCAGCTAAAACAGGTAACATTAGCCATGCTACCACTTAGCAGGTATGGGTAAGCCCAAAACAAGAGAAGAGCTGCATTTAATGCAATATATTTAATTGTGGGTTCCTGCTCCATCTCACTTTCAGTTAAGGGGTCCATGGTCTGATGACCCCAGGTTTAGCATGTTAACATGCTAACATTTGCTAATTACCACTAAACACAAAGCACAGCTGATGCTGATAGGAATGTAATTACTTTAGGGGTATTTGGTCCAAAAAAACACATTGGTCAAATTACAGTTTTGACCTGATGATGGTATTAACAGCTAAATAAT
Organism: Lutjanus campechanus; assembly: GCA_027495735.1. NCBI lineage: Eukaryota > Metazoa > Chordata > Actinopteri > Lutjaniformes > Lutjanidae > Lutjanus > Lutjanus campechanus. Next base: position 6,355 of record JAJHUR010119019.1, read on the forward strand.
CACCAAATGTATTATAAATCAATCTAATGGGAGCATAAATGTCTATACCAATTTTCTTTGCAATTTCTCCTTAGTTGTGTTGATGGTGCTATTAGAAGAAAGGTCAACAACTTTGCAACAACTCCCTAGTGTGATAAATTATGTTCTGTTTTTGATTATATCATTTTTAAATGTCTGCCCGTTTGATCTGTGTTCTTTGTCCATTCATACAATATACGTGAAAAAATGTCTTTTATAGCAAAGTATATTTAAAACCTGCTACATTTTAGTCTTGCTGAGGTAAAAGACAGCAATTTACATTCTCCTTGGGTAAAAATTCAGCTAAGCTAACAGATCTCCCACTCTCCATCTTTCAGTGCTCTTTCACAAGGTGAATCACATTAGTTGAAACATTTCACAGCAGCTTTGTGATGCTGATTTTTGATTTAATCTCTCTGTTTCTCTCTCAGTCTGCTGGCAGACCTGTGTGGGTCTCGGTGGTGTGTTATTGCAGCTGGGAGTGAATCCAGTCAGGCTCCTGTCTTTCTCCTCCTGGTAGATGCGCTCCCTCTCAGCCTCGGGGAGCTGCAGGAAGCTGTACATGGCCCGCAGGTTGACCAGCAGAGACTGGGAGGCATGTGCAGGGTCCTCTTCCTTCCGCAGGATCTCTGACAGCAGACCCTGGCAGAGGTAAACACATAAATCAATACTCATTGATTAGTATAAGCCAGGAATACACAATAATGCATGAAATGTCAAATTCATTCAAACATATTGGTGTATTTTGTGTTCAGATTGCTGTTCTAAGAAAATTATTGCTGGGGTGAAAAGTTATCTTAAGGCTACAGTTTTTTCCTTTGAACTTTTAATCATCTGTGAATTTAAAAAAAATCTTGAAAGAAGCATTTCAACATTTTCGGAAAATTGCTCATTCGCTTTCATGTTCAGAGTTAGATGAAATGATGAAAGTAGCCTTGCCGTACACCTCTTCACATCAGTCTGTTAAATCTGAAGCCACAGCCAGCAGATAGTTTATCTTAGAATATAGAATAGAAAAAGAGGGGAAACCATTTTTTTTTTTTTACGCTTCAGTTTTTACAAATGAGATCATGTTTTAATCAATAATCGTTAGCGGTGCTGGAAGGCAGACTTTTTTTCTTTTTTTACGTTTGGACAGAGCAGGGTTAGCTGTGTCCCTGTGTCCTGTGTTCAACTGCACAGAGGCATGACGGACTATGTGAGTCCAAATTGAAGCCAAACGCACTGATGATGATGATGATGTCAAAATCATTATTTATGAAAAATAAGATTCAACACACTCAACTCACTACTAAACCTTGAAGACCCGGTACTAAATCTTTACTGTACTAATAAAATAATAATAATAAAAAACAAAGACAGGGGACAGCACTCCACTGTAACTGTTTGATACACAAGGGGCCGGACTTGTGCAGACTGCAGTGTGTGTTCTGGCAGTGCATGGGTGCAAGGCCACTCCAGTCACATTTTAAACAATATATGTTGTTGTTTTTTTGCAAAATAAGTTTAAATGCCTTAAAATGTCTTACATATAGCTCTATACATTGCCTTCATTTAGTATTCAAAGTTTCATGAATATGCAGATAGTCCCCACCCTCTCCACACCCCAACCCCCACCCCTAAGTAGCTGCACCTGGCCACCCCTCTGTTTTGCTAGCTAATCATGGTAACTAGCTCCATCCGGCATCTCCTGTGGCCTGGGCATCACTACTAATGATATGTATAGCACCACCTTAGGTTTATGACATCATACAAGTAGTGTGACTGAATCTGTTTTTTGAGACTGCTCTTGCTCACTGCAGTTTCAAAGCAAGAAATGCTCAGACATGGCGTTTACTGCTTATTTCACTCCTGACATGTATAACGGCTAGCAGGAAACGCACCGTTACCCATGAATTAATTATAGATTTTTCTGCTTTTGAAGATTGTTGTAAACTTTTGGAATGATGTAAGTACACAACACAACAAAATTTATGACACATGTCTAATGTTGTTAGACATTTTAATGGGTAAATGTTACATTTTATAGCTTTAAACTACAAGATTTTTTTCAAAGTAGACAAATTGTATGACGTGCAAGAAAATAAATGTACAGGGGTTAAAGTTAAAAGTTCTGGAAGGAAATTTGCAAAAGCTCCTCATAACCAATTGGATGTTATTCAAAGAGGCACCTTGTCAACTTCCTGTGGTTTAGTGTTTCACAGCTATATGATACAGAGCCAGTTCCCAGTCAGTGCAAGCACACAACTCGCCTGTAGAGCTAGCATTATTCTGGGTGTATATGTGAGTGCAGGGAAGCCTTCAAACATCACATGCAGATTGTAGGGCTTCCTTCCTGAAAAGAAATCAGATTTCACACTGGCATGGAAATGGAACGAGAGGAAACGGCCTTCTTATTCAAATCATGGATCATCTTTGGATCCACCCTACAAAAAACCCTCCTTCCTTCCGAATAGATGGAGGCTTTTTGTGAATCGCCAAATGACAAATGCTCCCCTCACGTCTATATGGCATCTTGGCATCAAGCCCAACTTGTATGGCTGGCACTGAGGCACCTTGGACTTGGCAATGGGGAAACACGGGGGTGGATAATAACTGGCTCTGCTTATTGTGATGAAAATGATAATGACGGTAATAATAATAATAATAACAATGGGCTTAGCCTGTCCTCTGAGCCCCATTTCTGTGGGTGTGGTGCTGAATGGAAGATGATGGACACAGATAACGTGGCATTTTAATCTTAGAGGCGATGGTAGAGGCAGTTATGGATACAAAATGAGGGAGACAAATGGAGGGGGAAAGAGAAAGATTGAAATAAAAAGATGGATTGTCAATCAGAGGTGGAGATTAAAAAAATAGAAGGGCAGCCAGTGAAAGGTGGCAAGATGGAGGGACAGTAAGATAGAGGGAGAGGTAGAGAGGGAGACAGCATTTCTCCAAGGGGTTGTGATTAGTTGGCCCAGCAGCTGCTTCAGTGCTGGCACCAGCTTTGTGCTGCAGAGAGCTGGCACAAACACACACACACACACATACACACATAAACACATGCATGGGGGGAGGGGGCACTGCGGCAAAGGCCATGCCAATGTGCCAACCATCAAACACACATATTCACAGGACACACTTACCTACAACCGCAACACCAGAAACGCTTCCAAAACATAATCACAGCAAACACTTTCAACCTCTTTCAACACCTTTTCATGTTTGTGATCATACCTGGGTCCTGTTGAAGGCCACCCGGGCGAAGATGGCCTGGGAGATGCCCGCTCTCTTCAGTTCCTCCCTCACACAGTGGTAGATGTCACTTGGCACGTCTGTCGGTCCCACAGAAGACCCAGCCGATGTCTGGTTTTGCGGTCCGGCTGCAGGGCCTCCCCCCGGGCCGCAGTGTGCCTGCTGTGGGGCTTGGGAATCAGGCGCTTTGGAGGAGAAGACCTTGGCAGGAGGCCTTCCAACAGGCGGATGGTTGAGATACTGCTGTGGGGACGGCGAGAGACCCTGGCCAGCTAACATGCGGCTAACAGCATACTGCTGGTTGAGAAACTGGGCCATCACCAGCTGCTGGTTGACCATTTGGGAGCTGAGAGGTTGGGTTACCAGCCCATGAGGGCGCAGGCTGAGGGGCCGGTGGCCACATATGTTGGCTACTTCTCCACGGGAGAAAAGAACTGTGGAGCTCTGATCGGCCGGGCTACTTGTGATTGGCTGCTGGGTGAGGGTGATATGTGTGGGCTGGTCGGTGAAGCTGTCCATCTCTGGTGCAGGAAAAGAAAAGACAGATGTACAATTAGTAACGTGCCAAATCCTGACAGTGCGTCTCAAATCAATACTGGTCACTAATACTAAGCAGGTTTTAAGTATGTGGCGTGTTCACACTGGAAAAATGATTAAGTGATGAATACTCAAAGACAGCATGCATACTAAGTTCCAGAGGTGGGATCAAGTCAATTACTTGTTTTCTATTATATTAATGTCCAGAATCTCGTATATAAAATCTTTTAAGTCAATGTCGTGTTGTAAATATTTCTTGATTTTTTCAAGCTGAGTCAAAATGTGTGACTTAAGTCTTACTCAAGTCCTAGTCATGTGACCTGAGTCCATATCTCTGATAAGTATGGTTGATTTTTGAGTGTGTGCTGTCGACTAACGCTGTTCACACAATGTAATGTGCAAATTAAATGGAGGAGCAGCTCACTGGACTCCCTAAAAACTTGGTATTGGACCCTGGGGAGGTGTGTTACATCCTGCATCACAAACAGTGTTGTGTGCCTGATGCACTTTCTCGTTAGCTCTCACTGGGTCATCTCGTCACTTCTTGAATCAACTAGTAAAGACTGACATAAGTGACCTAAGTTGTTTATTAACCTAATTCTTGCCTTAAAATTAAACATATAAGAGACCTCATGCCATCATAACATTATACTGTGTAACTAAAAGTTGTAAAAAGCGTTCAAACATATTGACATTTAGATTAAATGATGCTGATATCAATGTATATTAGTATCTTGCATCAATATACTGTATGCCTAAACAGGCTTACAAGGCAGATCATCAGTTTCCATGTAGACAGGTGTGAGACTAAATTAATCAATTACATGAAAACATGAACAGTATATGCTGTTTGCCTTCAAATTTGATGTGCATTTAATAAACTGATGCGTGTACTTGAGCACCTGGTGACATGGTCATGGAGCTCGCCAAAGTGAGCGCTGCTACTTCCTGCAAAAGCACCGTCCTTCTGTGAAATACCACATTTTTAGGGAGTCGCCACAGCTCACAGGTGGAATTTTTTTTAATTAATTGTGTGTCTAATTGAGACATCTCCAGAAACATTTTAGAAAAAGTATCAAATCTTAAGAAAAACATTTTGCTTTTTCTTTGTGTCGGCACAGTGG
>JAJHUR010119025.1:0-26620 GCA_027495735.1 Lutjanus campechanus
ATTTAGCGGACCAAAATATGAATGCATTATGGGAAATATAGGATCTCTCTTATTGCCAACATGTCACATTATTAGTATTTTTTTTTATTGCTGGGCTTTAAAAACAAAAAACAAAACTAATTTCTTTCTAAAACTAATTACTTTAATTTCTTGACTATATTTGGCTCAGAACAGATTTGTTTTTGATTCTGTTAAAAAGCGCTGTTTAAACAAAGTTTATCATTAAATGTCAACTTCAAAATAAGAAAAAGAAGATCCTTGGGTTAACAATTTCAACCCTCATCCTTCAGTTTTCCTTGCAACTAATATCTTGGTGTGACTACTCATCAAACAAACTCTAATCATGGGAGGATCTATGAAAAACCTTTTGTTATGACAAGCATTTGTGTCTAAAATAACCATAGACTCATGTATCACAGTGTACTTCCTAAGTATTGACTCACATTAATTGAGAGGAAGTGTGTGATGTGGTGCAGCTGTTACCTGTTCTCACAGTCTGCCAGCCTATAGAGAAGGGGGTCCTGGCCTGCACCATGTACATGGTAACAGGGCTGTGGTTGTCAGGCCCGGAGCCCCAGGACAGTTGCACAGTGGTGTCGGTGATGTCAGTCACCACCAGGCCCTCCGGGGCACCTGGAGGCCCTGCAACACCACCGCCCCCCCCCCAAAAAAAAACAAGGACAGACACCTGGATCAGCCTCACAGCACAGCAGCAGCCAAAACAAATGGAATCACCTCAGGTCGGCATGGCACACTCAGATCCCAGCACAGGTGTTAAGTGATTCATAACCCAGCTAACAACCTCAATCCAGAGCTAGTGGAGCTGTAATTGGTTCTATTGGGAGTGCCAGTCTAATCAATACACTGAATAGTGCAGTTCACTACGAACTCAGGTTAGACTGTCTCAGTTTACTTATATATGAGGCTGGTGAGTTTGTGCCTGTGATCATACATTATCATCTCTCAGGTCATGGACGTCAGGCGTGTGATGTTGAAATCATGGCCACGGTGAAGACGCGCCGGGTTCAGGCGGGGGGCAGGAGATGCGAGGCGGTCGAGGAGCGAGTTTGCAACCAAGCGAGTTAATTTTTAAGTCATCCGTCTTGTTGATAAGTCGGCGAGTGTTTGTTTTTGTGAAGTTGGGAAGCTGTTTATTCCTGAACAACAAGGTTACACTGTGTTGAAATGAAGTAACAAGTTCAGCATGTTCAGTGTCCTTGCTGGCTGTTCAGACACATTCTGAATCATTACCACTCATGCTGTTAGCATTTAACAGGCAGCTCGCTTCATGCCCTAAAAATACACAGTATATTTAAAAAAAAGTAAATTAATATCATAAATGTGTGATGACCAGTGCTGGACTTTACTGAAGTTACTGAAATTTAGTAATTAGTTATGGTTATTAGGTTCTTTTCTCAAAAAGTTATCAAATTATTTGTCACTTTACATGATAAAATAATTAGTTATTTGAGAAACAAGTTTTTGCATTACTTTTAAATGTCTGCTTTAATGCACACAGAGCTATATTATTTTAACTATACTATTTTATTTTATTGTAGCTATATTATTTTGGAGTAGTTTTATTATTTCAGCGACAACTGTCAAATTTTTAACTATCATTGTACCCATTATCACTGATAGGAGTTATTAATACTCCCGATCACCAGGGGGCAGCAACAACCAGGGTCTACCTGTAAGCTACACCTTTATTGTATATGGGTGAGACATTAGGAGTAGAAGAAGACTAGAGACGATGCTGGATGTATGCAGGGGTGGAAGTAATTAATTAAAAATACTCACATTACTGTAATTAAGTAGTTTTTTGGGGTACTTGTACTTTTAAGAGTAGATTTTCAAGTCTGTACTTTTACTTGTACTTGAGTATTCATTAAATCATTCTGCATTTTTGTAGCCCATAAGGTGACCTGATCACAAACTGACCAATGAAAACCAGGACATATGGGTGAAAAACAAAACAAAATGGATGTTAATGACAGTTAAAAATGTACTGATTGATATTTAATCAATAGTCATGGCAGTAACTGCACATAATCTAACTTTGTTTTGTCTGGCAGAAACATTTGTTGAATAAGGAAATAAAAAACTTAAAATGAGAAGGAAAAAAAAAAGACAAACAAAAAACCAACCAATCAAAATGAGGGAAAAAACACTTGTTTTGTATCTTATCAGTTATTAATCATTAATTGATAGTTAGCATTTTAACTATTGGTAAAGCAAAATGCACAAAGTTTGCAACCTGGAAAGGTGGCGGAGACATCATCGGTTAAAAGTAATTAATACTCTGAGTAGTTTTTTTGATGAATACTTTGTACTTTTACTTAAGTATTTTTCTAACACCAGTACTTTTACTTGTAATTGAGTAATATTTTAGCAATGTAACAGTACTTGTACTTCAGCACAGATTTTCAATACTTTTTCCACCACCGGGTGTATGTTAACAAAGCGTTGCTACAGTAGAAACGTTTTCTGAACTGTCTCGTGCTTTTTGTGCGTCCGCCACGTATGAGTATGCTATGTAGCTAAATAATTAATTTTTTTGTCTGTTTCTATGATCCTGGGTCTGCATGGGGTCTTTTAATTGAAAAATTAACTGGTTTCTCTGTGGTGTTTCTGTGTCTGACTTCCCGCTCGGGTTGCGGAAGCATTGTGTAGAATGGCCGCAACCAGCTCTGGCGGACGTGGCACAGCCATCACGTGGTTTAAAATTCTCTAATTGTAATTGTGCTATTAATTTAAGAAAAGTAGTAGTTACTGCCTAATTTAGTGGAATTACAGCAACAAGTTATTCTCAACGATGGCAACGACTAGTCTTCTTCTTCTTCTTCTCATTATTATTTTAGCATATATACTGTGCATGTACCATGTCAAATTGTGTTTGTCACACTACTTGTTTGTTTGTTTTTGTTTGTTTTTGTTTGTTTATTTATTCATGGGTGGCTTTTTTTTGTTTTGTTTTGTTTTTTTCTCTCCTTCTGTCTTTGTTTGTTTGTCCTTCTGTATTAACAATAATAATAGGACTATAAATCATGGTGTTCCTGGAACAAAATATTCTAAATAAATAATCTATGACATCCATATGGAAAAATGCTCCAGAGCATGATCGTCCAACCTAACTAACCAGGAGAATTAATTATTTAACAATAACACGAAAGACCAACATGAGATCAAACAAACAGGCTGGGACTTGGATAACTGACATGAGATTTCCTGCTAAGCCCACAAATCTGCAAAAGTAGCTCTGAGCCCTCAGCAGGACTACCTGCTGCTGGAGGAAGATCACTGGGTATCAACAATGTTTGCTTTCAGATTTATGCATACGGAAACATACAGTCCGCATGCAAAAGCTGCACCATCTGACTCTGGCTGCAGACTCTTGATGCCACGCTTTGCCAATCTGAACCTCCCAGACAACAGGATTATTTTCCTACTTGGTGAGGCCGGTCGGGACTTTCCTCTACATTTGATTATTTTCCATTATGGCTGTGCAAGGGATCAGGCCAATAGTGTGACCAGGTGATAACATAATAAATCAACACCACACCCCCCTGATTTGTTTTCCATGACCTTTTTGAAGCGTACTGAAGAGCACTGCACCTTTATGAATAAAAACAGCAGGTGTCCTTGTATGTGGAAGTTGCATACGTGACATCCCCACTTTCTTGACTTAATTAATATCATACCATGTAACTTTAAATTATGTAAATAGATGGAAAGATCTCTAATCTTCCCAGCAAAAATAGGTGATGTCAATGTTGTCAATGGGAGCTATTTCTGTTTTGGATTTGCAGAAATGGAAATGGTTGTGACTTTTATCCAAATTTCTCTCTACCATTTGAATGTGAGAAAACATTATTCATTCAATTGGTAATGATCAAACTTGCCAGATGACTCAGCTCCGGGGTGGCAGGAGCCAAACCTGGCAAGAAAGGCACCTCAGTACTGTATTCCCCACCAGTGATCACGGTGGGTCTCAGAGGTTGTGTTCAGTTCTGATCCGGCTGTGTTCATGGAGATATTCCTGACCAGAGTCAGCTAGATGGTGACAATGCTAGCTGCAAACCTGTTTTTGAAATGTCAATAACATTCTGAATTAAAGCTGCAAGAAGAATTGGATGGGCCCTCACACCCCTACGTCTGTCGGGGTGTGCTGCAGTCACGACCGTGTCGCCAGACGCCGACTGGTCAACAAGGTGCTGAATTTTCATGTGCTTTGGACATCGCAAGAAGGAATTCATTGTCACTTCCTGTCTCCATCAGCTGGCACTATGACTATGATTCCTGATTGTCATATAGAGACCGGGACTCTTATCAAACATGTGAAGTTTGGTGCAGATCGGATCTTTTACACCAAAGTTGTCATCAACATCAAAACTTGATGCCACGGCACGGCCACGCTGTTCAGCGCTGACCAAAATCTTTTAATAACTTTTGATCACAAACTTGTCAAGATGGCATACACTGATTTTGGAGTCAATCAGATTAATACTGCAGGAGGAGTTTGTTAAAATACGACGCATGTAAAACGCGACAAAATTCAAAGTGGCCCACTTCCTGTTGGGTTTAGCCTATGGGTCCAAAAGACTTTTTTGTGCATCTGGGCATGACACATGTGTGTACCGATTTTCTAATAACTGTGAAACATGCCCGTGGGGCTGCTTCCCACTGCCAAAACTTATTATCACACAGAATTTTTCACCACGACTAATGCGTGTGCCAAGTTTCATGCGCCATCAAGCACATTAAGCCCCTCGAAAATGCGATTGAAGAGGAGGAAGAAGAAGAAATAAAACAATAATAATAATTCAATCAAATCCAGTAGGGTCCTTGCACCGTTTGGTGGATCGGGGCCTTATTAAACACATGGAATGAGCTAAGGAATGAGTGTCTACTGTAGCTAACAAGCTGACTCTGGCAGGACGGGGACAGACCAGTGAACAAGGTCAGACCAGGACAAAACACAGCTCTGAAACCAGTGGTATGTAACTCTGAAACTCATCTTGGAACTGTACTCAGGCGTCAAACTGGCCTTATAACATTTTTTTTTAAAGTTATATTTTTTGGGCTTTTATGCCTTTATTTGATAGTATAGCTGAAGAGTAGACAGGAAAGGGGGTGAAGAGAGAGGGAATGACACGCAGTAAAGGGCCGAAGGCGGGAGTCGAACCAGCGGCCACTGCAGAGGACTGATAGCCTCCATACATGGGGCGGGCGCTCTACCCACTGAGCTAAACATCCGCCCCGGCCTTATAACATTTAATGATATCTTTATGACAAGTCCAAATGGGATCACTTTAGCTGAAGTCAAGATTCGTGATGCTGTTAAGAAAGAATTTGACAGTGTGATAATACATAATGATATCTTTATGACAAGTCCAAAATGCATCACTGTAATTGGGATCAAGGAAAATATTTCTTATACAATCGTAATGGTCTCTTGAGACTCAAAGTCAAAACCAACCATAACTGACAGTTCAACATCTCCAACAAAACGTCTCAAACATTTCAACTTCGCTTTGAAAAATACATAATTGACTCAATGACACTGAAAATACTTTTGCACTTTTATTTCTGACATCAAAGATTACCTCAAAAGAATGGTGTTGAATTAGTTTTGAAAACTCGCTTTAGAAAGTGGTTTTATTTTTGCATGAAGCCGGCCTCTGATCTCGCTGAATAGCCCTGAAGCTTTCAGGGTAACTTACCTGTATGTCTTCAAGGTAAGAATGATGATCACAGAGTTGGGTTAAAAACAAAGCAATTCTTAAACCTCAAAACCTTGTTAATTGTCAGTTTAAAGCTCTATTATAGCTGGGGGTTTTTTTCCTGAATCTGCGAAAGGTGACATGGTGACGATATAGCTCTTATCTGACAGCAGAGATATGCGTGTCATAATCGTAATGCACATACACTCACCACACACACACACACAAAACAAGAAATCGAAACCCTCCATAGAGAGAAGTACAAAATGACAAGCACTGTAAGACAGGAAGAAGAGGCATACCTCTGACAATTAAGTCTGCTGCTGCTGAAACAGTGTCAACTTCGGTGTGTACCATACACACATACTTCCCAGAATGCTTCAGCTGAATGTTCCTCACCATCAGGTCACCTGCAAATCCCTGATGACAAAGACACATTCGTATAAAAGTCCTGGAGAGGAAGGGAAAAAAACAGCAAAAGTAGCAAAGTCAAAAAACAGAGGTATGGCAAATCCAGAGAGCGCATTGAATTTCTCTCTCCGTCCTGTGCTGTAAATCCTCCATAAAAGAATCCTGGAAGAATTCACCACAGGAGTACGAGAAAAAAAAAAAAATGACATGACAGTCTAGCAAAACAAATTAATTCAGTTTTGCATTGTAAGGGAGGCTACACAAAAATGACTTGTTTTGAAACTGTTTTTTTTCTTTGAATCGGGGTTTGTTGTGTTTATACTTTACCCTTTCAGCTCAGATGAATGGCTCTAGTAAGAAATTTCAAAGCTGCTTTCTGCGCTCTGCTGTCGTGCACTAACACACACACACACACACACACACACACACACACAGACACAGGCACACACCCACGTATAATTTTCAAAAGTTTCTTCCCAGCAAAATACAGCGATTCAGAAATCAGTCCAAAGCAAAGGCAAGTTAACAGCTGTTGTGATTATGTTCGCTGTGGAAATGTCAGTGCCGAACAGTGACTCCAGAGGGCCTGGTGTGCTCAACCAGAGGGAGCATAAATCTTGTGATTACGAAAAATTTAGGCTGCTTTTGTTCGGGGAGATATTGATTGATTTGCTCATACAGTGAAATCACCTCTGGGCTGGAGAAATGTCATCCCTGTTTACAGGTTTTCCCCTCAGACACAACACACTGCAGTGTGTGCTGCCATCTCTGAATTATGTGTACACGGTTTCTGACACATGGGCTTAAAGGCAAAAGCCACCCACCAGTCACTTCCTGGAATCTCCCCTGGTTGATGGGCAAGTGCCTCAGTGCCAAGAAAAATTTTGATCCATAACCCCTTCCTCTGCAAACTGTCGTTTTATATTTAAGTCGTTTTTGCATGGATTACACAAACAGGATATAGCATGGTAACGAGAGGGCTTTAAGGCCTGAATATACAGACGTGTGCATGGACAGCTGTGGACAACATGACCATGTTGTGGTTCTGTTTAAAGCGCGGTCACACAAATGCAAATTTGCATCTTTGCTTTGAGTAGAAACAAGATGTTAATAATGTAAAAGACCTAACAAGACAAGACAGACGCGACAAGACAAAAATGACGTAACAAGACAAACAATGTCAAAAGTATAACAGGATGGAAATGAGACAAATTATGATGTAAAAGACGTTACAAGATCAAAAAGGATAAAAATTAAAACAAAAGAAAAACTGACTTAAGACAGACATGATGTAAAAGATGGAGGAACAAGACAGGAACAAGACAATAATGACACAAACGTTGTTACAAGACAAAAATGAGACAAACTGATGTAAAAGACGTAAAAAGACACAAAACAAAAACTGACATAAAAGATGAAAATGCGTGGATGCGGGCCAGTATTCTGTAGCTTGCATAGTACGCGCAGTCACAACAACTTGGCGGTACATGGATGTCCACACAGAGCCTGCGCACATGACAAAATTTACACACTGACATCACACTGACACTAGGGGACCCTAGTGGACCCTCGCTGATGCAAAAAGTATAATATTGACTTCATATGTGCAGGTGGGTGGATTATATTACCTTTGGACACATTCAGTCTTTACAGTATTTGTGCTAAGCTAAGCTCATGGGCTGCTAGCTTTAGCCATATATTTTTAATAGACAGATGTAAGAATGGTATCAATATTATGAAAACACATTTTCCAAATTGCACTGATCCTTCCTTAATATGTTAAATTGCATTTGTTTAAAGTGACATACACAGTAATAACAATAATTTACAGATTCACAGAGAGTCACATGCTATAACTGTTAATTGGCAAACAGCAGCCTGGTTGCAGTGCAGCGATTTTCCGCTGTATCCTGACACGCTGCTGTCAGTAAACTGACATACATCACACAAATTAGTTAGTTAATTTGTTAGTTTTTGCACTGATCAAACATAAAGTGATATAATGTCTTAAATATTCAATGTGTCAGTTGGTCTTGATCTTTTGAGGAGTTGGTAGACATAATTTTGAACTTTGGACAAGGTCAGGGAGCTGTTTCCCTCTGCTTTCAGTCTTTATGCTAAGCTAGGCTAATTGCCTCCTGACCCTAGTCTCATACTTAATGCACAGACAGGATATTGGTATTAACCTTCTCATCGGCACAAATAAGCATATTTTAGAAAAGTCTGAACCAAGTTTTATGTTTTTGTTAGACTGTATACATTTGATAAGGTTACTTTTGGTTTTATATTGCAATTATGCTAGCGCACGAAAGACATGTACATGACATACTGCGGACTATATCCTGTCATCATCACCTACGCAAGCTGCGTCTCCCTATACTGGCAACTGATTGGTTTGTAGTCTGAAGTGTGTCTGATGTTGATGTCGTCAGTTCAATTCTTCTCTCTTTCCTTTTAGAAAATAATTAAAAACAGTAAAAGAATTTTTGTGGGTAATAAAGTCGTCAGCCCAAATGTCAGTTAAACATTTGGTCTCCCTATGCGCAGCTCATTTTGTTTTGTTGTCTTGTTTTTCCTTTTTCTAGTTTCTGAAAAAGATCCTGGCAGAACTTCCTGTAATTGGTCCAAAAGTCTGAACCATCCAAAAAACATTTTCTCACTAGAAACAAAACACACCGTGGTTCAATTTTTCAGCTGTTTGGTCCAGACTGTGGTCCAGGGGAGGTTTTATACCTCCAATTTTGGATCAGATAAAACTGCAAAGTCCAAAATTCTGGACCAAAAATGGTAGGCGTGAAAACACCTTATATCGTGCCGCAAGTAATGTTTCCTTAAGTTTCACTATTATTGGATAGCTTCAGTGGGTCCACTGCTATTACAAAGCCTGTTAACCATTAAATATGTATATTTTTAATTCAGGTTTTGATGAAAAATTGGACATTTTAAAAGCATTCAGGGAAATTTAATACATAATGAAACTCAATGATTTTTTATATGAACATCACAGACTACTGTAGGCATAAAGTGGCTGTGAAAAACACCGCTCTCGGGAGCTTTAATATCAGCTCTAGCTTGTGGAGGTCAAATCCTTGGCGCTGATTTTCTTTGTCTAAAATCGGCGAGGGTTCACCCATTATACATACCCCTCCAATCATCTCAAAGTGCTCCTGCCTGTTGAAATCAATGGCCTTCCCATTGAAAAACCACTTGAAGATGGGACTCAGGGACGAATCGCTGGACACCTCGCACGGCAACACAAGGCTCTGTCCCACGGTGGCGTCCAAACTCAAGGGAGGGACTACAATCCTGGTAGGCTCTGTGGCATCATGAGAGGGGGAAAAAGAAGAATAATCTGTTGCTGTAAGTAGCACTGTATCTATATAAAATCCAGGCAAATGAAGAAGGTAATAAAGCTTAATTTGCCCAGAATAGTGAGACTGATTTGGCTCTATCAGTGTAATTAAGTGACCTTAAATAACTTCACTTAGGAAGCCAATGCCTCCCATAACTCAGTAATGAATAATTAAACACGCTGCAATCACAATGTCAACTAGAAAGGAAAAAAGAACTCGCTCCCTATAATCATCATTATTTAAAAACCCAAATCTGAAAATGCTACAGCAGCTCTTTTTAGATTAAATGTTGGTGACAAAATATTCCTCAGTCACAGCCACAGACGGCGGTGGTTTGCCCCACTCCGCTACATGAACAATAACTCACAGCTGACAAAACCATGGATGACTTATACGTCTGTCAAACCGGCGGGAACATAAAACGGCTATATATTTCATTATCAATTTCATGCTTGAGCTAGTATTTTTCTCCCTTAACAAAAGTTTAAACCCTCGGCTCAAAAGGTACAGCGGTGGAAACCTGTGGAGAAGAGAGAAATACCTTTCACCAGCAGTGTTCCTGTGCTGCTCGAGGTTCCAAAATGGTTTCTGGCCACACACGTGTACCTGCCTCCGTCAGATTTAGAGATGTTGGTGATTCGGAGAGTCCCATCCTCCATGATAGTCTGTCTGAGGAGAGGTGGAAAGTAATGAAGTACAAATACTTTGCTACTGTTAACTAAGTAGAGTTTTCAGGGATTTGTACTTTACTTGAGTAGTTATTTATTTTTAATGCACTTTAAGGGGATTATTGATCAGTT
The DNA here is from genome assembly GCA_027495735.1 of Lutjanus campechanus. Taxonomy (NCBI): domain Eukaryota; kingdom Metazoa; phylum Chordata; class Actinopteri; order Lutjaniformes; family Lutjanidae; genus Lutjanus; species Lutjanus campechanus. Next base: position 10,288 of record JAJHUR010119025.1, read on the forward strand.
TTATTCTGCATCACTGCACGCCACCTTCCCAACATCAAGACCGATTCCAACTTAACTGGATGGGACAAGAACACAGAGAAGATGATTCCTTGATGTATCCATCAGTGCATACCACATGTGACAGGCATAAAAAGACGTTTCTTCTTGTTACATAACAAGAAGAAAAAGACGTAACAAGACAGGAAACAATGCAAAAGACCCAACAAGACAAGAGAGATGCGACAAGATGAAAATGACGTAACAAAGCAAACACGATGTAAAAGACATAACAAGATGAAAATGGGGTGAAAACGACAAAAGAGACACAAGAATGACATAAAAGACTTATCAAGACAAAGATGACGTTAAAGATGTAACAAGACGGAAAAGAAGTCAAAAATGATATAAACAACATAAAAAGACAAAAACGAGACAATAATGATGTAACAAGTTGAAAATTACACAAAAATGACATTGAAGACAAAACGAAGACATAAAAGACTTATCAAGACAAAAATGATGTAAAAAAAAACAAGACAAACATGATGTAACAAGTTGGAAATGAGACAAAAATGAAATAAAGGATGTAACCAGACAAAAACGAGACAAAAATGATGTAAAAATCAACAAGACAAAAGACATAACAAGATGAAACTGTAGTAAAATACTTAACTAGACAAAAATGAGATGAAACAGACACAGAGACTCGTCTGTACATCTGTAGATATCTGTACTTTGAGTTCAGAATGTGTGTTCTTTTGCAGCCCATCCGGAGTTCACACCTGATTTGGCCATAAATTTCTTAGTTGTTAATTGAACGAAAAGTCAAATTAACTCCTTCCTGGCTGAGATATGGTTTCATTTCTGGAGCTATTTGAGCCCCCCCCCCCCCATTTATTTAATTTTGAATAAAGGCTTCAGAATCCATTCCAAAAGTCTATTTACACGCCTCAGAAGATAACAATTATCTTAGTTGAAGCAGAACAGATTTGCTGTAGGGTCAGCATAGTATTGACAGCGCCGTAGCTTAAACGCACATATTAATTGGAAACACAACAGGCCACCAGGGCCGGGCAGGACGGCGATAGGAAGAAGAGAGCAGCACCGGAGAGAGGCAATTTGAATGGGATCTTTACCTGCAGCCTTATCGCGCTACAACACGTGGAGATACTATCAACATGCTATAAGCCCTTTCTGAAAAGTAATAACATGGACATGTGCATACAGAAGCACCGCACTTGAAAAAATGTCAGGCAGGTCTCGTGGGAGAAATAAAGCAGGAGTCAGATGAGAGTGCCGGAAAGAAATGTGACTAAAGCAAACCAACCAGCTCTCTTCAGTCTGTGGGCAAATAACATGACTTTACTCTTTCAAATTGTGTGCAGTGCAGACGCCAGTCCTTCCCATTACCTGTCAGGTGACTGTCACTGTCATGGTAACAGAAAATAAACATGTTATTTAGGCTGTCACAATATCAGATTTTTTCCACACGATTACTTTGGTCAAGAGATTTCATCTCTTGGAGGAAATCTGAAAAAAGGCAGTGTAAGGAGGTGGAAAGAGAGTCTGCAACCATAACTGTACGTAGCGTACAACAAATGGGGGTTACAGTACAAAGCAAGAACCAAAAAAAGACGGACAGAAACAGAAATGATTTACAGTGTGTTTAAGAGGTGCTGAATTATTTAATTATTATTATTATCTTGTCATATGTGTAATTTGCAAGGGATAATCTATTACATTATCCTACTTATTACATGGTTACTTACAACCCCCCCCCCCATTTGGCATACATTTTATGTGACACAAAATATTAATTTCACTCGTGACCTGCAATTTAAAATGATTTGAGTGAATTAACAATGATTTTATTGTCCCTCCAGAGTCTATGATCAGAACTGTGTCCATAGCAATGGTCTGTTCTTCATCACAGTCTGTTATACATAGCAGCAGTCTACTATAAAGAAACAACAGACCTTAGAACTCTGCAACAGACAAGTCAGAATTGAGTATTCAACAAATCCATGTCATAATAACATGATATCAATATGTCATTTTTTGAAATATCATGGTTGACGTTGTGAAGCGGTTGCAGCTTGGTTAGAATGAGGTAAAGCTCATCCTGCCATGCGTTGCCTGCTCAGGCGCTGATGCAGCATTCTCTATCTGCATTTTCATCGTCCCCCACTGCTACCAGAGAAACAACAAACTCTGAGCTAGCAGCCTACAAGATGAAAATGGCAACTTAGCACCTGGGTTGCTAACGGTACAAATGTAAGAATATTAGCAGCTGTTAACTTTTCTTCCTCATGTGCAAATGTTCCAAAACAAGCACCCCCCACCCCACCCCCGACACTATTTTGCAAGGGCACCAATGCTGCCCCCTGGGCTTTGCACTGCCCATGAGGATTGTCATTGATTTAGAGAAATACTAACATACCACAGCATTTTCCCCCCCTATAGCATAAAAATAATGTCTGGAACCAGAACTTTCTCGAGCACTGTAGGCTGTGGAGAGATGCCCATGCAAGACTTTGGTTTGGGTTAAAATAAATATGCTACATTACATCATGTTATGTAACTTAAAACAAAATTAACTTTTGGTTTCACAAGGGACCTTCACACTAACCCTGGCCTCCTGGGTCTAAGTCCTGTATTTGTTTGACCCATCCAGCCACCCTCACCTGCACACAAAACTCGACTTTGTCATATGCATGACATGCAATTTGGAAGTCTAATGTCATGAATGAACAATTACACTGCGGGATGTTGACCCCACTGTTGTCTGGGTGTAACAGATTGTGACATACTTTCATGAACTACATTTTCCTTTGTTATAACGTTCCTCCAGTGGAAATGAGGATGATTAAATTAAATTTTATAAAAGTGTGAAAATATTTTTATAGGTTTGGTGTCAGAAGTGTGGCCCGGCTGGTATAACACATGTATACTTAGGTCAGTTTTGGGGACATTACGCACACTTACCTTAATTTCTCGGAGACTTGCCTTAACCTATTCCTAACCATTATATGCCTCACCCTAACCATAAAATTAAAGCTACTACAAAGAGTTTTTAACTGCTTATGAAACAGTCTCAATTTAATATTGATGCCTGTATATGACCCACAGAGGTTAATGAAACTATCCGCAAGAAGATTGGCTGTTTCTATGTAATTATTCTTAATGGCTGCCGCTGGGTCAGATTCTCTGTGAAAGAAGATGAAACGAGCCTGTGTTTACATTTTCCCAGGCAAAGTTTCTGTGAGTCATACATTACCCACTTAAAAAGGAGCAGGAGGAGATCATTTTATTTTGGCATTATATTTTTTGGTGAAAAAATTACCACTCTCGTCCACAGGAGGCGCAAAAGTCGACAAAATATAAAAGTTCCTATAGTAGCTTTAACTGCTGAGCAAAGTATCAGCCCTTTTGGAATAGTGGGCACGGCTTTTGTCCCCAAATCTTTTGTGTGAAATGTGTCCCTGTAAGTAGCCTCAGTCAATCATTTTTGTTTCTTATACTTTCTGATACAAAGAGCTCTGTCTATTACAGTCCTGACTTTGACTGATGATGTTCATTTTATTCAGTTGTTTTTTTTTAAGAAAACTGTCATTGTGACTAAAAGTATAACTTGAAAACTGTGTGTTTGAAAGTCCCATACAGCCCAAAAACCCTTCACCAGTAAGGTGGCCTGTGTGTGTAGTCTGAGAGGCAAAGCCAAGGACAAAAAAGTCCAGAAAGCAGGTTGCTGCCCCGCTCGCTGCTACTCATTTGCTTTTGAGCGCACGGTAATAATCTCATCTTGACTATGAGACACTTCACTGAGAGAATTTGGTAAGGAAATCAACCTGAAACAATTAAATTGAGGGACAAAAACAGGATTAAAAAAAAAAAAAAAGAGCTGCAAATGTCCCCCACATTCTCAGTGGAAATTACAGCCTTGTTTATGATACTTCATTTCCTAGCCTGGAACAGAAATTTTGGCGCCTTCATTCTACACATACAAGTTGGAAAGCATGTAAACATATGCATAAATGAGGCAGATAATGCTCTCCTGTTGTGACCTTTGGATCCAGTAAATCAAACAGAAATGCTGTGAGCAGCCAGCTCAAAAATCAAACAATTTCACATTGGCTCCCAAGAATAAATATGTATTCACTCGAGCCGAGCTGAGACCCAGAGAGCATGTCTGACACGGGGTGCTTTGCGCTGATTTATTGACAAAAATATCAAACACTGAGTGATGGAGGCACACTGGGAACATGACCTGAGGGGCAATGAGCTGCAAAACAAATAGAAACGTAAAGAACTATCTGCTTTGTAGACAAACTCCGTTCCATGCTGTGAATATCTATTCTTTTCCTAATGCGCTGCCTGGGTAATGCCTGGGTAATTTTTCTCCCTTTCCTCATGACCCAGCCATGGAAAACATGATAACTAATCAATCCTACCGGTCACATGTTGAGCCAGGTCCAATGAGTTATGTAAAATCTATGGAAATCTGGCTGTGCATATTGATCTGAGACAGAACCCAAAAGAAAATGAGGGCGGAAAAAAGCAGCATGAGAGCAGCTACTGTTTACACTTTACACATCTGACACCTAACCAGCAATCAAGTCAAAACTACCAGAGTCTGCATATGCCACAGTGTTAAATAAGTACATCAAAGATCATATACTGTAAAGCAACAACAAATGTGTGTTCTGAGTTTGTCACATCACAGAAACGTCTTATTAACCAACCAACCAAATTTGAATGATTAGAAAAACGCTTAGTATATAAAATTAGGTTACAAATTCTAAATCTGCTCTGTAACGCTGGGGGCATGTCCGCTCCTCTGTTTCCACTGCCAAACACCACTTCAACCTGAAAACAACCTGAAACATGAACGCGCCGTCTAGCAGCTTTATTGGACATGTCCAGACACGTTTGAGCCACCAGAGCCAGAGGACGGTGACAGGATGTTTTTTTTTTCCTTCTGTGTCGGGTTGTTGGAACTGAAGTGAGCTGATGTGAACTGCAGGGCTGATTTGGACTGAGCGTCGCCGCAGGTACGTTTGTAACTAACCTTTATGGAGGGTGAGGTGAGGGGAAGACGGTGTTGCTCGTGTTTCAGTTTGTGGGGCTTATAGCGTTGGGGACCATGGCTGTGGCACATCATCAAGCCATGTTTCAGGCCTGCCCCATAAATCCTGAACCCAGAAATGTTGAGCGACAAGTCAGCAGTCTAACCCCACAGTTCATTCATTCATTACTACAGTGTTTTCATATGTTTTCAGCAAAATGTATAATGCATTTAGAAGAAAAGCTCCCTTTTTTTCTGTACACTGACTTTAAAGAGCACTCTGGTTGGATTGTCATAACTCTGTCTTTTCTGCCTTTTTAACAGCTTGAGTTTGTTCTTTGACAGATAGCAGAGTCCCGCACGGGTCGAGATTTTCAAACCTGCACCCGCCCGCATCCGCAAAGCTGAGAACCAGAACTGACCTGTCACCCGCAATTTTCTCCAAGTTAAATCCACACCTTCCTGGAAAAAGGGTGACGAGATCCCAACAAACCAAATGTGGGAGAAAGACCATGTTTGGCACGTTACCAAGGATGAGAGAAAATTTTGATATGCTCGTTTAACTTAAGAAATTAAAAAAATCTATCTCATGCTTCACTCACTGCCATCTGGGTAGCACACAATAGACAACAGGCAAGTAATTTCCCAGTCTTTATTGTAGATGTATTTCCTTTTCTTTGTGGTAGTTTCCATCATATTAGGACTAAATCTGCATTGCTTATGACTTTGGGGTCTATCCAGGTGGATTGACTTTTGAAAACTGGAGCCAATGAAAATGTGGGCTATCATTACAATACGTGGGATGGTGGGCAATCAACAATAAGTGGAACTGCTGATCACCCGACCCAGAACAGTGAATATAAACGCCATGACCCAACCCATGATTAAACACACATACAAGTCACTTGTCTTCTCAACTGGTGCAGCACCTGTGCTCCAGCCACTGTTGATGTGTTTCCATAGTGACAAGCCTAGCTTGTGGCTATCAAAAGCTAATACTTTTTGAAACTTTTTACAAACAGCAAAGCCACTGACAGCATAATCCTTACAGTCTTTGAGTGAACCAAAATCCTCTCAAACATCGGACATGGCCTTTGACGATGTATTGTACACATTTAGGTATCCTCCACTGGCTATTTTCGTCTCCAAGTCATCAGTATAGCAAGCAGCTGGCTTTCATCTCTGTCAAATCAAACAGGGATGTCCCATTGTTTTGCAGGGTGTGTGTCATAGACTTTCACAATAAAATCCTGCCAGCTGATTAGGCTTGATATTACTGTAATAGCTGATGTAACTGTCCAAAACACTGCATCATTCTCATTTCTGCTTTCTTATGCCTTGTCTTGTCTTTCTCACCTACTTCCTGCCCATAATTAGTTCATTTTTACCCGTTACACAACATTTTTGAGGGTTTTTGGTAGTTTTCCAAAGACAATGAACAGCTCTTACAAAATGCCTTTTTTTTTAGTCAATGAGATTTCTGTTCATTCACTCGTGTCTAAGCATAAAAATGAATGACCATTAATTGTGTTAAGCAAAAAGATCATTATTGTACACTTTGTTCTGATCTACTGCCAGCAAATTTAAATGCCACTCAGGTTTAAAAATCCAGTGAAATGACCTGCACCCTGGATATAGCTGTTCTAGGCAAAGATTTTTCCACTTAGAACTTTTTCTAGTGAAACTAATTTCAGAAATTCAGCAGAAATGTGCCTCTTTAGATTTTAACACTCACCTCAATTTTGAGAGAAATTACATTCCTGGGGTTTGATTTCCAAAAGACTAGTGCTATCAGGTCATGACACTGGGCTCAGTCAATTATTGCCGCAATTGAGGAGGAGGAACATTTTAATTTCGAACATTTGCAGAATTCTCAGTGGGAAGAAAATTTGTATGAACTGGTTAATAAAAATGATTCTGAAATACTGCAATTTGTGATTGTGACTGAAGGTGCAATAAGTGATTCTGGAGAGATATAAGAAAATCTTCCCCATGACGAGAGACTTTGCCCAGTCACAGTAAGATATTTGATTGCTGAGTCTCATTCCCAGGTCTTAAAATAAGCTTTGGGTTGGTTTTTTGATGAAGTGGGGGTGAGACTCAACAATCAAATATCTTAACTGGCCTGTGATTGGCCAAAGTCCCCTGTCATGGGGCAGATTTTCTCAAGCCTCAAAACAGAGCCAAGAGAAGAAGCAGAAGTTAGCTAGTTTGTCGCCAAAAATAAACCGCCAAACCAGCGATAAAATAAATATGTTCCCACTACCAGAGATCTTATATCCCAACAAACACAACTGAAAATGGCTGCGGTTGGGAAGCCAGTGAGGGATCAAGAGCCTTTTGCTTGAGTTACTCGTGCTTCCTGTGTTAAATATGCACTTGAATGCTACATGATATCAGACTCAAATGCTAAGGCTAAAGCTGCAAAAGACATGGAATTAAAGAAACAGAATTGTTCTTAAGGAAAAATATAAGCAGTTTGGTTGCTTAACTTATGTACTTATTCACATATCCACAGAGTATCGTTTTAATGTTACAAGAGAAAAACATTGGAGAACTTCACTAAGCATAAAGTCAAGCCTTTTTCAGTATCTAGGGTTTTATTGTTTGTTACATGCGAGGACAACTTCTCTGCCCTTTGACTATATGTTCACAGCTGTCTGACGCAGCTCCCTTGAGAATTAATGCTGATTTTCTCACATTGTCAGTGGTTCAGCTGTGAACTACCATTTACAACCTTGTCGTAGCCGTCTATTAATGTACAAGATAACTGCTGATGCTCAGCATATGCATTCTTGAAATCCAACCACATTCATTTGCAGATGCACATTTTGATAATTGGAGGTTATTTTGATATTTGTTGGGTCATAGTTTCTGTTATTTTTGAAGCATCTTTTTGGAGTGGTGATACTCATTAAACTCAGTTCACAACAAGAAGTAAAACTTATAGTTAAACTTAGTATTAGAGAAAGTATCGTATGACCTCATGGTCATTTTAAATCGCCAGTTCTGAAACAGCTAATTGGTAAAAGGTACAAGTTTCAGATAAGACAGAAATCACACTCCATGGTTCTTCTTGTTCCCTCTGTGGGAGGTTTTATGTTCTTAAAGTTGCTGCCTGAACAGCTGCCTGAAGTCCACTCGGCCTGGAGATTTCACAGTAACAAGTTTTACAGCGATTGGTTTTCCTTTTTGTTGCAAACCAAATCTAGCTTGCCACGTTTAAATCTCAAATTTTAGGGACCTGCACAGACATCTGTCTTCAGGAAGGTCAAAACATCTCTCTAGTGACAAACTTTGCACAGACACAGTCAGTATAACAAGGTCAGACATTTTAAGTGATATAAACATAAGAAAAACACATTTTTGAGAAGAGGGGATCTTTAGGAAATTACTTAAATGCTCCAAACTGATGTCATTGGGCTTAAATAGGCTAATGATGTCAATGGAACCTGTAGAGTTTCAGTTTATAGCTGCCGTCATCCCACAGTGCTGCAAGTGGATTCATGCTGTAAAGTGATTTTCACTGATTGTTGACAACGGCTTAAAGTTTTCCGGAAACAGTTTGAGTCTCTACTTTTTCAACCTTTCTATCAGTTACAAGCCCAGATACTGTTTTTTTCCTGAACCAACATGAACATTTACCTCCAACACTCTTCCACCAAACATTTAATGAAAGCAGCTCTCATACTGTGCTTGAACTCTGTTGGTTCTTATTGTGTGTATTAGTCTTCTTCTAAGGCCGGGTGCAACAACAAACTGGTTCTTTTAGCTCATAGGAGTTGCCTCAGACCTTAAATCATGGCACAGTGTGGCCTGTCATGTAGCCTGAGGTTAAACTTCGCTGAAGGATATAGTCAGATTGTTTTTCTCTGTGGTTTTCACACAGAGAGTGTCCCTACAGGATCTCTGTTCTACATCCAGCACTTTGACTGCCGTGAAGAGCTGTGAAACTGTGGGACACGGGACGCTTTGAAGTTTCAAACAGCTAAATCATATTGTGCTCTTCATCTTATGCCTTAAAAAACGGATAGAGTAGGGATCATGGCCTCATTCTTACATCAAGTAAAAATGCACCAGACAAAACATCTATATATATGAAGAATAAGGTGTCTGTGCTAGCCATTTATTTGCAGGGGTGTGCATAAGACTGTTTTTACACAGTCATAACCATGCCATAACACCTGTCATGATCATGAAAGCTGTATGTCATTTTTACTGCAAAGTGTGCCATGTCTTTGTTATGACAACTGTCAATGTCTTCATCAACTTGACATTATCAAACTGTTACTCTTTATGTTACGTTACGTTATACTGTCATAAGACCATTATAATTTTGTTATGAATGTTTTCCTTGATTACAATAGTGCAACCATTTGACCTTGTCATTAAGATGACATCAAATATTGTTACACTGTCAAATGCTTTTCATAACAGAGTCATTATTCCCTAGACCTCAGCTAAAGTGATATGTTTTGAGAATCTCATAAAGATGTCATGAAATTTTATAACATTTTCAAATGTATTTTATAAGCATGTCATGAATATTTTCCTTGACTTCAACTAAAGTGGCACCATTTGGCCCAAATACCATGTTCCAAGGCCAGTTTGACGACAGAGTACAGTACCAAAGTGATTTAGCTTGCGGAGTAAGATGATGGACAGAAAGCCGTTAGCTAGTTTACTTGTTGCTAAAGTAACTGCTGTCTGCCATTATCTGTAGTTGGTGTTAGCTTGTTAGCTCAATTAGCTGTGTAGCTAGCAGCCTAATTAGCTTACTCAGCCCTGGGTGCCAGGAGCCAAACCTGGCAAGAAAACTATCTTGGTACTGTATCCCGTGTTGTCAAACTGGTCACCGTCAGTTTGTCAAAATGGCATTCCTGACTGAATGGCACTTAATGACAACAGTTATAAACTTTCATAAGGACCCCATCATGTTCATGACAGGTGTCATGACATGGTTATGACTTTAAAAGTAAACTAGCTAACTGCTATCTGTCCATCAGGTAACAAAGTAACCTCAGTCACCTTGGTACTGTACTCAGTCGTCAAACTGACCTTATAACATTTAATGACATCTTTATGACAAGTCAAAATGGTCCCACTTTAGTTGAAGTAAGGGAAATTATTTGTGACACTGTTACAAAAGCATTTGACAGCATAATAAAACTTTGTTACATCTTTATGACAAGTCTGAATTGTACCACGTTACCTGTGGTCAAGGAAAATATTTATGACACGCTTATAATGGTCTCATGACAGCCACTGTCAAAACCAGCAACATAGTTCAATGTAATGTTAAAGCATGAAGTTAAATAGTTTCTTTAAGTCTGATAATGTCAAGTTGTCATGAAAACGACAATGACAGGTTATGTTGTCAAGCTGTCATCACAAAGACATTATTGGCTTGAATAATGTCAAGTTGTCAAAACAATGACATTTTAAATGATGTCAAGTTAGCCTTAAAGATGACCTAACTGACTGACACTTAATGACATAAATATTCATAAAGACTCCTTCTTGTTCACGACAGGTGTCATGACACGGTAATGGCGGTGTAATGACAGTCCTATGCACACTCCCTTCAAATTAAGTCTTACCAAAAAGAGTTTCTTGGAGCAAACAAGGCTGTGTTATGCTCCACTGACTTCCAAAGTCCCCTTGAGCAGAGGCATAAATAACAATGAGTCCTAAAAATGAAACTGACCACATGAGGAAACCCTTTAACAGATGCCATCAGGAGCACGAGCAGCGGTGCATACAGTCCCCCTACCTCTTGCTGTCCTTCAGGAGCTCGCCCCCTCTCCACCAGGAGATCGTGGCCCTGGGGGAAGCGTGGGGGCGACACTCTAGGACCACCTCGCCCCCCCTCTGGATCACTGTGGACTTCTTCACGGGTCGGCGGGTGAAGTCAGGTGGGGAGGCTGAGGGAACAGACCCGTGTTAAGGCCATTTGTCTCGCTTTGTGGAGGGGCAACAGCTGTGCATCAGCAGAAATGTCAAGTGCATCACCAGCAATTACGGAAATTATATTTCACCAGCAGACTGGCTTATTGTATGAAAGAATTATGTAAATGAAAGAGCGAGGCCATGGCTCAGTGAGGAGCGAGTCCAGCCTCTATTTATTTAATAATTTGCTTTCAGAAAAGAAGCGCTCTCACTCCACCGACAACACCATGTACATGTAGGATGTCTCAGCCTTCAGTTCACTTCATTGTAAACGATACAGAGCAAACAAATTGCTTACCTACAACCTTGAGCTCAGCGCTGGCGTAGGCAGCTCCGTGTTCATTGTCTGCCACACACTGATACATCCCAGAGTCCAGCAGACTAATCCTGGATATGGTCAGTCTACCAGCTTCCACATGGATCCTCCCCTGCAAATTAGGCCAGCTCATTAATGTCTGATAACATCTTTTGCTGATTTATTTACTTTTTTTTTGCAAGATAAATGCAAGCTTTTAGATTATCCCTGGCCCTAAAAGGATAGTTCACTTTTTTTAAAATGGGGCTGCATGAGGTACTTATCCATAGTCAGTGTATTTCCTACAATAGATGATGGTTGGTACGTCCCCCGGAGCAGGGGCGGACAGGGATGATAATTCAGGCTGGGAATCTACAATCAGTCCAGGCTAATCCACATTGACTCCATTCACAACAGACCATGTGCACTGTCAGCATTTTGTTGAAATATTTTTTTCCGTGTACCGTTTATGCCAGTAATATAGTCTTAAAAAACATCCAAAATAGTTGAAAGCGGTTAACAGCTAAATTCCACCAGACGCGGCTGTGTCGTGTTACGGTTGCGCCGCATCAGCCGGAGCTGATGATCACAGCCATTCTACACAATGCTTCTGATTCCACCAACAGCACCTCAGCACGTCCCAGATATGGCTCTCTGCTCCGCTCCACTTCAAAAAACGCACTGAGTCTATTTCTGATGGATGCCGCATTAATTAGCGAAGAGCAGATCGAACACGCAGGAAGTCAGACACAGAAAAGGCAGGGAGAATCCTGTTCATTTTCAAAATAAAAGACCTCATGCAGACCCACGATCATAAAGACAGACAGAAAAAAACTATTTAACCACGTGTCCTGCTTATCCATGGTAGAAGGACAAAGAGCAAGGAGAGAGGACCTAATCAACAAAATCTGAGCAAGTAAAACTGCTGAAACGCTTCTGAAATGCTGCTGGTGGGGACCACAGCCATGCAGAGGATGGATCAGAACCGTGGCACAGATGTGCCGTGCTTCGTGGAATCAACCCGTAAGTGTCTCTGGTTTCAAAAATTAGTCCAACATACTTCTGCTAAGGCAACAGAAATAGATATTCATATAATTTCTGTGCACTTTGTTTGTCTGAACTTTGGCTGGACTGGTGTTTAACATCATTTAGTTTACAGGTTTTTATTGTTGTCCCTACATAGCATGATTAAGTTTTATAAAACATAAAATCATCTTGTGAAAGGGTGTGCTATGAGCTGAGAGTGGCCCTATGTTTTTTTTCTTTAAACACCAACCACGCCCCTTGCTTGTGAAGATATCTATAATTTTACAGCATTGAACAACACATTCCTCTCAGGCTGTTCCTCTTTAAATGTGCCTCCTCTCAGCTCTACCTTTTCTCGTTCTCTCTTTCTGCTGTGCTGTCCGCTTTTTCGCCACACTGCTCTGCCACACACGTGCCAAGCACTGACTGATCGTTGTGTTGATGTGTATCTACGTGTGTGTGTGGACCCAAGCTGCCCTGTGTTGTTTTCTCTTTGATTTACTCATTTCATTTAGCATTTTTAACACTGGCCTGACACTCCAGGCCAATCAGCTTGCCAATCATCCCCATGGCCAATCTGTCACTGGGCAGGAGTGCTGTTGTAAGAAGCTGCACAACCTGCTGTATATTTAACCACCTAAAAATCACTATTTAATAGTATGATGTTTTAAATATTAATATTTTATTTATATATTTATATTTATTTACATATAGCCTTACTTTGCTGCCATACAGCCTTTTCCAGTGGGAAAAAAATGTTATATAAGCAGTGGTGGATAGAGTACTGAAACTCTGTGCTCAAGTACAAGTACTGTTACATTACTAATATATTACTGAATTACAAGGAAAAGTACTAGTGTTTAAGTAAAAGTCCAAAGTAGTCGTCTCAAAAACTACTCAGAGTATTAGTTACTTTGGTCACACAGTTTCATGGTAAATACAGTAGGTGGTAATTACCAAGTGCTATATTTGAAATTTCTTGGAAATTACCCCCAGATTACCCCCAAATTCCATGGTTCCATGTAGTGGGTGGTAATAACTAAGTAATGTATTAAATTTGCAGTTAATTTCAAGTAAAGATCAAATGTATGACATAGTCATTACAACCTACTTAAAAAACTAGCAAACTATGACATACTTACCTGTACCATGAAATTTGGGGGTGATTTATGGGTAAATTCAGAGAAATTTCAAACATGTTGCTTTGTAATTCCCCACCAACTATGAGAAAATGGTACTACAAAAATGCAGATGAAAGTTTTGGACATGAATTCAACTTTTACTCAGTACTCAATCATGATTTTGAAAGTAAGTAAGTAGATTACAGGGTGTAATAAATACCGAACTACAAGTAAAAAGTACAGACTTGAAAATATACTCATAAAAGTACAAGTACCCAAAAGACTACTTAATTGCAGTGACTTGAGTATTTGTAATTAGTTACTTCCATCCCTGTATAAAAGCCAAATATCGCTCTGTCCAAAGCCACCAGACTCCTTTGCCAAAAAAACAAACAAACAAACAAAAAAACCCCCACAGGAGTTGCGTTTGTTTCTGCTGCTGTTTGACTTTAATGAATCTGAACTAACCTTTTAAACACCAAAGTCACACAATAACACAAACAAACTAAGTGATTGAGGCAGCGCAAGATCAGCAACTCCTGTGTTCTGTGAGTAAAATCAAAGGAGTCTGGCGGCTTTGGAGAGGGCGACATTTGGCTTACACAGCGGTATCTGATGGGATGGTTAAGTGGTGAAAATATCCCAAATATAGCGTGTACTTCAACTGATATTGATTTTTTTTTTTAGGTGGCTAAAATGCGTCTTGCTGCTGACCCTGTCCAAAGCAGTACAACGTTTAGCTGCTTCCAAATTAGGGCCGTGTTGACTTCCATCTACTGTAGGTAATACTACTAACTATTCCTTTAAAGGTGTTCAGTATAAACTAAGCCTGAGTAAGATTTGTCACTGAAGCATTTACACAGGAGACCTCTGCAGTTTTTTTTATGAGGGAAAAGTGCATTTTTTGTGTTCTCCAACTTTTTCATACACACATATTGAATCTCAGTGATGTCTTACCTCTGCTGTTAGCAGCTCACCGTTCTTCAGCCATTTGTATGTCGGCCTGGGCTTACCAATGGCTTTACACTCCCACTGCAGATTAGCATCAATTGCCATGTGAGCATCTTTCAGTGTCTGGACCCACTGCAGATGTTCAACATCTGTGAAAATACCAATGAATATGAATATTTATTGAGAAAAATGTCAGAATTCTATGGCAGATATGTTTGATTCGACGAGTACCTGATTATTTTTTCTTAATATTTTATCTATATTGTACTTTATTTTTGTGACAATATGTATTGTGGAGTTAAAAAAGTAGATTGCAGTAGTGTTAATGTTTTGTGAAGTAAATTTCTGTCTTATGTTGACCGCTGGAGTGATTTTGCAGTCGTCAAGTCAGATTTACATTCATGAAAGGTCATGGCAAATTTGCACTATGCTTTTCATTCAGTTTGCACTCGCAATCTGCGTGTAATTAGCTCCTGATTGACTAAGGCAGCCGCTCATTACGCAGTCAGTGCCTGGTACTGACCTGCAGGCCCATTCTGCAGGCAGCGGATTGGAGATCGCAGAGTTCAGAGCAGAAATGAGAATGTGTGATGGCACACATACCAAAATGAAGTGAAAAGATGCAATTCAACTCTGAATATTCCATTACTCATCAAATTACAATACGGCCTGATCTGTTGGCCTTGTTGCATTATTGAAGCAACAGGAGTCAATAAACCAAATATAACTCTAAGAAAATACATGACCTGCAATCACAGACGAGAATACTGAGAAACAGAGGGGTAACTCTTAATGTTTGCAATAAGCTTTAGTTACTACGTATAAGGCCCTTTAAGATTATGTATGTGTTAATAATTAATAAACGTGTTTATTGAGAGATGTCAAACCATTTATAAACACTTATAAGAAACTTGTTAACAGTCTACCACTTAAGAATGTTAATAAAAGCCTTCTGACTATCTTATAATATACTGAATAATATAATATAGGTTTCATAATAGTCTTACTAACAAAGTTATTGAGTTTAACTAACTTGTCCATTATGTCATTGTTAAACCTTCACTAAGCTTTTACTGTTGCTTTATTAGGATTTCTACTTACTTTTAAAGGATTTATTAGCAGTTAACTATGTACTTATTAACAGTTAATTGCACATTTTGGAGGTCCTGGATCTTAAGTGTAAACGGTGCTTATTAATGTTAATTAATCCTTTATTATGCACTTATTAACAGTTAACTAGCATTTTGGGGTACCAGATTTAAAGTATGAATAATGCCTATTAACGTTAATTAATCCTTTATTATGCACTTATTAACACTTAACCATGATGTATTTTGAGGCTTTTTGCCTTCATTGGACTTGAGTACATTAATAAGGCTATTATTAACATTCTTAAGCTGTCTATAAACTGTTAACAAGCACTTTGTATTCTCACAATAAACATGTTATGCTATTATGAATACTTATAGTCTTATTAACGTATATAAATGATAACAAACATTTTATAAGGGCCTTATTACCTATTAACTAATGCTTATAACAAGCACCTTAATATGAAGTGTTACCAGCAGGGGAGCACAGGCAGAGGAGGATGGAGATGATACTTATGTCTCACTACAAGGCTAAAGAGATAAATGTAACCAAATTCAAACTACAAGTGTCTTACCTGTAAAAGAAAAGCACAGTTGCAGCTCACAGTGATTTTACACTTCACTGAACATTGAATTCAGGTTTAATGAGAACAAAACCATGAATCTTTTTTTGCTCCTTGTTTGACGTTCTAAAGATACTGTTCGTTTAGTCATTGCTCATTTTTTATTACTGCCCTGTTTTTCTTTCTAGGAATCTATTTTAGTTATGCAGCTTTTATTAATTTATCTATTTTTTTGCCAACTACTGTAGATCATCGCAGCTTGCTATACGTGTTTTCGTGGTGTGCTCACTTCT
>JAJHUR010119026.1:0-11289 GCA_027495735.1 Lutjanus campechanus
GACCAACGCTCATGTTTTTCTGGTGAGGACAGGCTGAATAATACATATGCAACGTCTGGTTAGACTTTCAAAATAAATCTTGCTGAGAAACATTTCAGGTGACAGGAAAAGATAATAGTTTGTGTTAAAAGAACTACTTCCTTAAAACAATCAATGTTGACTATTAGTTTCACAAGAAAAACAAACCCATAGTCTGTCAAAGTCCCGAGTCAGACCCATCTATCCACCTCACTCTCCTGCTAGTACTGCATCTTCAAACAAGCATACACTTTTCAAGCCTAGGCGAGACAAGACGTGACACTGATAGAGTATCCTATACTGGGTTGGCAGGTCTGTACGCTTTGGTGTGAGAATGCACAAAGTGAAACATGACTAGAACACCAGTACTGAAGCATTCAGTCCATTCAATGCAGACAGACTCAAACCTCTGTTCAGCCATCACTGTTGTTGTTAGAACCAGCTGTCTGCCTGTCAGCAGCAGCTCCTGCAGCGCTGCAAGGAGAACGCTGAATGTCTTTAGCAGTGATTCAATTATATCTTATATCATGTCACTGGTACGATTAGTGTCGTGTCTTGATCAGAGTTGTGATTAAAGGTTTGGGTAGGCTGTAAAAGAGTTCAGATTTCAAACTGAGCCGTGGGATTCTAAAGTTTGGGAATGGGCGGTCCGCACCAAATTACATTGCAATCATCCAGAAATTCTCAAGATGCTTCACTCACAGCCACAACTGTGAATCTGATGATTGCACCAACGAAAAAGTCAGCTGAATAATCACAGTCAGGATGCATCTTCAGGATAATGAATATCAAACATTCTCAGAATGTACAAACTCCTGGAGTTTTAAGTCTTCCGCACTCCATTGCTAACATTGTGAAATGGTTAGGTTAGGTTTATAGGTACCAGAAGTACTTGGTAAACCAAGGAAAACGTAATGGTTTGAGTTAAAAGTTATGTAAATTTAGTTGACTTAGCTTACATACATAAGTTGAAATAAGTCAACCTTGACTTTTGATTTCACACAGGACACAAAGAGCAGTCTAGGTGAAAATCTGGGTGTGTCTGAGCCATCTGACTTTCTTTTTACTTGGACTTTGTCGCTCTTTATCCGACATAATCTGATTTCCTCCTTTGCTCCTTTCATAATTAACACAGCAATAGAGGTTTTGCAGCAATGCTTTGGTTACATCCATCTTTCTTACAGCTCAATTCGCCTCATCTGACCCACAGCATCATTTTGAAATGTGCCATATATTTTATTCAAGGACAATTCTCCCAGTTTCTGCTTCAACTTAAAATATTAGATCAAGTTAGAATTTAAGTTCTCTTCAGAAAATTGTTGGAGAAAGAAAATGTCAGTGTTATCGTGAGAGATAAAAGAAAAGAAAACTTGCTTTTCCAGTAAACGTCATCCACTCCACAGCAATAATCATCACCCGTAATTAGCTTTGCGGCAAAATTAGCTCAGCTGCAGTCAAGATATAGGCTTATACCTGGCAGCAGGAGTGACCCTGTAATTGCACTGACAACAGCTGTGAGCACTGGACAGCCACAGAGCACAAAGCTAATTGGTTTTTGCCTCACCATTATCTTTTAAATACCAATCTAGATTGCACTCCTGTTAAGCCGGCATCCAATACCGCTCTACTTCAGTGTTGTTAACCTCTGGAGAATAAAGTGTCAAACCCACCAGGCACTGGACAATGTGAAGTCTCCATCTTGAACACAGAACTGAAATACTTTACTGTATTGAGTTTCGTAAACAATTCAATCCACCCCACTAAGCTGCATTATCTCCCTTACATTATCTCTTTACCATCATCTGTTAACATCAAAAGCACAGTAATACGATGCATTTGACGACCACACAATTAGTTTTAATACTTTTAAACATTTTTTTTTGGAGCTCCCCCAGCCATTTTGGTCCCCAAACTTATTTTTCAACTTTGCCACTTTGAGTCATTTTTGGCGGGGTATGTGAAAGGCTTTACCATGACATAGCAAGCACTAGCACTAGATGGTTTTGTAAATGAACTGCAGACTTTAACGTAGGTAACCAAAAAACCTCTTTTAAACTAGAGGGAGCCTTTGGTTATATAGCACTAACCCATAACTTTACAAATCTGATCACCCTATCTTCAACTGATCAGAGTGACCCAGGTTGTGTGTTGCATATATTTTTACCCCACTGCTAAAGTGCATTTTGGAATACATTCGCTAGCTATCCTACATTTATTTGCTACAGAATATAAAGCCTCAGAATGCTGTCGCCTACAAAATAACAAAAATAATGAAAAGCAAAGTAATCCAGGATTCCCAGATGAACATCTGAGACAACAGTGAAATCTGATGATATCTGGCAGAGAGCTGGGCTTCAGACCTTCTAAAAACTACTACAATTGAAATAACTAATTGAAATGCAAAGAGGAAGTCTTAGAGAATCTGCTTCCACGGCTCTGAGGCAAGCTGGCAGGGCCATCAAACTTTCCTATCAATGCCAGGCCTTAGAAATCTATTCCATAAACATTTCTGTACCACACAGCTTAAGCCTATCTGTCCTCAGTAGTGAGCTTGATGTCTCTGAAACCGCGCTCTACCTATATGCTGATGATGTGACTCTGTTCACCCCAAAAAACATCCATTAAACTGAGGAGGTGGAAGCTAGTCTAAACGGGGATCTCCACAGAGTAAAATAACAAATGAAAGTGCATATGATAATAGCACAGAAAAGGACTCTTTCACAATGCAGTGCCATATAGGGTGCCCTACATGCTAGAAAATTAGTTTGCCTCTATTTGCCTCTAAATGGTTAAAGAGTTAGTAGTTTCCTGTGTGTTTTTATTATGGAAGTGTAGTAGTTGTTGCACTTTAAGCACAATATATTATTTTTAAGCTTAACAAGGGATTGGAACTGTTTTACCATACATGCACCATGACTTTTTTTCCACTTTTTTTTTTTCAGTTCCTGTGTTCGCTACTCGGACATAAGTTTCCTCCAAATTGCTTCCAAATTGCCTCCATGAGATTATGATGGACAGATACATTTTTTACGACAAAGTGTACTGTCATCTAGTGACCACAACCTCTATTTGATTGTTTGTTTCTCCATCCACTGTCATTTCATGTTGGCTACAAAAACTGCACTTAGAGCTCCTAATTGAACAGGAACACAGTAAATTTTGCCAACCCCTAAAATGATGAGGCCTGTCTGTGATTTTGTCCCCAGCCTGTTTAGTGGTCAAAGTGCTCAGAAGTGGCTTCTATTTTCCCCTCTACTTCTGTGTACTGAGTGTGCAACCTCTCAGCTGCAGCTGGGATATAACATGAATAGAGCCATTTCAGTCTTCCAAAAATAAGTGGCAGAACTGTTTCTTTTCTTTTTTTTTTTCTTTTTGGAGCCATTTGGTGCTATTTACTCTCAGACAATATTCAAAACAGCTTCTAGTGGGCAAAATATCCATTGGCAGGACCTCATGAGTGTTTTCTTACTTTTATATTTGTTCTATAAAGGAAGAGAATACAAAAATCCTACGTGGGATTCAAGCAATGTGTGCTTGACAGCCAGGTCTGTTCTTACACACCTGAATATGTTGATGAATCACGTTTAATCTTAAATTGGATGTACAAGCCAGGAAGTTTGTAATTAGAACTGCAATTGGAGATGCCCCAATAAATCCATATAAAGGCAGCAGACTTCAGTGCCACAAAGCAACACACCACTGAAATCTGACACGTAATGTTAAACTCAGAAAAAAAGAAGATTTTCTTTTAAACAGATTTGGATGAGTGAATTGGAGCATCACTGGAGAAGTTTCTCTGTCAGGTTGCTGCCAGATCAGCACAAGATTCTGTTCATCACATTTTATTTGGACGTTTATTTACTGGATTTTTACTTTTTGAGGAAGTACAACGCATGTGAATATGGTGCCTTGATGTGCAGGAGTACAGTAGTCTGCTGAGCAGCAGTATGTAAACTGGATGAACTGTGGTGTTACATCTGTGGTGTCTTCAGCTGTCTGTGTGTGCGTGTCCGTTTAGGAGTAATTCAGCCTTAATACCAGTTAAACAGTGGACTGGGATATGTCACACCTATCTCCAATTTCTCCCTAGAAGGCAAGGAAACCGATAGCAGTGAACGCTTGCAGATCAGGTGAATTAAACTGTTTGGTCTCTGATGTAAGTTTGTGCTTTAGAATGGTACACAGGTCTTGAAGAATCTGTCAACAAGTGTAAACATTTAAAATTGCAAAATGAATAAACAGTTGTATAACATTTTTGTTCTGTGTTTCTATAAAGTAAATTACTTTTTGTCATCATCATTAACATTTAACAACAGCACAAAACACAAAGTTGGCTTTTGTGCATTTTGGCTTGTATGTGTGGTTGAGGGCTAACCTGACACGTCAGATGGTTTGTTGTTAAACTGTTTGCACAAACAATTTCAGATCAAATCTGTGTTTACGAGGGGGTGAGGGGTCATGATTTTCCAAATCCATGATTCCATTTGACTCTCAATTTTAAGATCATTATTCGATTGGATTATTAAATTTGAACACTTTTTTACTCACGGCTTTGTCTTTGTTAGAAGGTCATCAGATTATTGATTTCATGTCCTGCGTACTCATCATTTACATTTTCAAATTCTTCTTTAAACAGTCTATGTGGTATCAAGTGTGATATAATGGCTCGTAAGCTACACTGTGTGGTCTTTGAAGAGTTGGTGTTTTCTTTGGAAACATGCTGGATGCTGTAAGTAGATGGGGGTGAGAGCAAAACCACGCTTTGAGAATTGCCGATTCTGTCTTTTGATTTGATTCTTGAAATTGAAAGCTCTTTTCGATCGATTTCTGAGGTAATATTGAAATTGTGACACACCTACTGTAGTGCTTATGAATGATTCATGCATGAGGCTCACTGTCCACACATTTTTATTATCCTCTCTGGCAATCATCTGTCAAACTTAGGAAGGAAGAAAACTGTATCCACATCAGCATCATTGTGTAACATGCATCCTCCTCAAATGCTGGATAATGGCTTCTTAAATCTGCTGAACTCCACATGTGAGAGTATTTGCTGAGTACTTATTATTGCAGTCCTGTTACCTGACCCACTGCCTAAAAAATGGATGGGAAATCAAAGCTTAGTTAGACTAGCTCAATACTCAAACTTTTGTTGAATAATGTGATGTGTGGTCTCTGTAAAGTGCTTCGGCATCGCTCACAGCCAACTGACTTCTCACGCGCTAAAGCATAAAACATTGTCCCCCGGTATAATTTAAATCTCATCAATAACACAAAGCAGTGCAGGCACATTGCCTAAAAGCCAATAACTGGTGCCAGCACACCACAGCCGTGTGCACTGAATGACTGAACGGCGGTGGATGATGCGAGGCCCTCACTGCTTTTCCCCTGGTTTCTGGGTCAGGTGCTGGGAGCAATGAGGTGCAAGGCTAATGGATGGACTCTTCACAGCAGAGCGGAGACGGAGAAGCTTGAGGAGTTTAGTGCAATTCTATTGCCTATTAGGGAGAACAAAGCTGCAGAGATGGAAATTGTTTGCCACAGATATGAAGAGGAATTGAAGGTGTCAGTGTGTTTTACAGTAATGATGAAAGCCATGCTAAAGTGTAAAAGACTGCGGGGCTGAAGGAGAAAGGAGGAGAATTGGTATAGTGTGGAGGTGTGGCAGCCGGCTTAAATGAAATAATCAATCAACCTCTTCTTCCTCTTCTGGTCAATGTGCAGCACTACTCACTGACTTGGAAAATTCTTCTCTTTTAAAAAGGTTTTGTTTTTACACATCGGTTCACTCTCTCAATAACACGGAGCATGTAATCTAGATTCATAGTCAACACAGGAACGTTAGGAACGAAATGTCAATGACAAAATGATTATCGGGCCATGTGCCTTTTAATTACAGACACTTTACATGATCATAACTGATGGTGTGAAATGATTTACAGAAATCTTTAAAATTTCACGACTTGTTTCGAGCTCTTTGTCATTGTACTGTGAAAAAAAGGTGCAATAGATCAAGTAAAAAAGGGCACATCTGTAACAAAAATCATTCTATTTAGTACTACTACTAATACTAATGGTAATTTAAAGGTGCAATGTGGAGCAATTGTCCAAGAATGAAGTTGAGTCCAACACTGAAAGCTGATCAACTGTTTTTAAGTGTCAGTTGTCTTGTATGTAAAGTCTGACTGCAGTGACTGCTTGTCTCACTGCCTGCCAGACTCCATCAACATTTTGCTCAATTTAACTGTTACAAACATATACTCCCTCTGAAACACTATTAATGATGTCTTACGACTCATGAACAGACACTTAATCAATTCAGTGAACATTCTGCATCAATATGAACTCTAAGTGATGTGAAATGGGGAAAACTAAAACACTCATTCGGGCCTGGAATAGACATTTCAAAGGTGGACACTGCGGTTGTGTTGTCAAAATAAGCCAGTATTTCAATTTAGCATGTGTCCTTGATCTTTGATGACATATCATTGTAATTTTATGATAAATTACAGCAAATATATCACAGATTTCTCCTTTAAGCATTTCCTATAGTCAGATCTTCTCCTTTTTTGTCTATGAAGAGTCCTCGTCTCTCCTCTATCACAATCAGATGGTTTGATACTTTATGTATCTGTATGGTCCTGTAGCAGATGTACACACACAATTTCTCTAATGACTTTTAAAGCTTATATTTTACATGCTACATTGACTATTTAAGACCTCTATTTACTTTGCTCCATTTACACATAACTGATATATGAGCCAAAGTTTCCCCGTTTATTATCAGTCAGTATTGTGTCCATAAACATTTGTCATCTGAGCGATTGAATAATCAAAAAGTATCGGGTCAGAGACAACTGTTCTCTATCAAAAACCTTTCCATACTCACACACTTCATCAGTATAAACATGTGAATGACCCAACCAAAGGGCGTAGAACTGGGTAGGGACGAGAGAGAAGACTTTTCATGCCAGCTGAAACATGTTCCTCGCTCCCCCACCAAATATCCGCCCCTGGACCCAACAAAGGTTTCATGAGTCATTGAAAATGATGTAGGTCAGAACAAAGACAAATGCCAGAAAGACTAAAATATTAACTACAGTTGCCACTTCTTTGTTTGTTTGTTGTTTTAGCATACGGTACATTAAGTAGTCGAGGGAAATCATTACTCTACAAGTGAGAAAACAGGGATTTGCTGCAGGTTGATTGATTAGTCATGCAGGTCAAACACTGAACGTTCCCATTTCAATTCTGTTTCCTAGCTACTTTCCAAGGTTAGTTTATTTGTCATTCTACAACAAAGGGTTGCACAGCAAAATGCAAGTTGTATACCCTTTATGCCACATGCTTTCCAGATGGCAGCAGACTGTTGCTGAGGTGGGTATTGACTTTAAGTGTCCTTTGGACACACCTCGCCAATATCACTGACTCAGTAGACGGGTACCAGTTTTGTTCTTGGTGATTTCAACCACCCGTTGCAGAACCCTTGTGCTCTGGGCCATGCACAAACCATTCCAATGATACCAGTCAGGATGCTTTCTATTATTCTTCTGCAAAAGCTGACAAGAACTTGGCATAAGAATTTATCTCACACTGTGAAAACCGCACTGTGTTGCTTGTTGTATACTGTAGAAGCAGAGCATTAAGGGAAAACACCAATTTAGCAATTAGTTGATTAGATATGATACACAAGGGCCTAGCAACGTCCACAACAATCGCTAGCATCCAATTATGATTCAAATGTTCCTAAATCCTGATTAGTGCACAGAAGTATGAGACATTGCATTTTTACAGCTGAGCCCCGCCCACTTCAAACAAGTAAAAAAAAACGCAGAGAAAGAAGCACAGAAAGAAATCTGAAAATTGTGTTAACTTTGGCAGAAAATAGTGTGTTCAGGTCACTCATAGCAAGTAGTTGCACAGCATAGTCTGGCCTTTGGAATAAACTTTCCATGAGCAGAGTTAAAGTAATTCTTTTCTCGGAGTCGATCTTTTAACTCCAGTGACTCTAGTCAACACTGAACTCTTGTGAGGGTTAAAATACAAATCCCGTGTAGAGTAAAATACTCTTTTGAAGTGTTAACGGTCAACACTTAAAAGTAAGATTCATTTAACACTTATTAAGTTACTATTTCAAATTGGGGGGGTGAAAATGACTGCAAAAAAGACCATATTGATGCAAATGTCTTACTTTTATTTAACAAATCCACACAAGTACATTTTGAGTAATGGAATCATATCACAGCAAATATTTACATTTAAAACAAACTCCTAAAAGGCCAGCTTAACAGTTGTGTGGTCAAATAGAAATAACAAAAAATGAGTTCAAAAGTTGAAATAAGTGGTTATTTCAACAGAACTGTGAACATCTTACATATACTACATCTCTCAAATACTCAAGCACTCTTTGTCCCACACACTTGCACTGCCCCTGCAATGGCTTTGGCAACTGTCCATTGTGAAACTCTGGGTTAAACCCCAGATTTAACCTTCGCCCTGGCTTAAACCTGCCAGACTTTGACTCTAGCTTTTGAGCCTCTTGAGGTTGCTTTACTTTTTGATCATTTGGCATGGTGCATCTGTTGAGTTCAGGGTATTGGAGGAAAACTGAATTAAATTCTCGTCCCCTCACCGGTGGGATTCTTAAGAACAACATGGACAAATACACTGCAGTCAAATTAAAGTGTTTTAAGGTGTCTTCTATTGAATGTGCAGGAGTAAAACGGGCTGTTTGCAGGAATCTTTACAGATCAGAAAGGTCAGTCTTCATTATGGTTGATTTGATTGCAATTGGTTTGAGTCTTTGTCCTGTCCTATTATTTATCACTAACATTTCAGATCTCTGATCTGTCTGATGTTGCATGTAACTGGATAGTTTAAAAACAGTTTGTGGTAAATCCTGGCGTAAGTGACAGTTAAAATCCAGATCTGTTGGATCAGTTGTTGAGAATTGCCACTGTTGGGATCTCTGAAACATTAAACGTTAACTAACTTTGTGTAAAAAGGCCCCAAGAGAAGAAGAAGCCATTGTTGGCTCCCTGTTTCTCAGTTGTTTTCACCCCTGCTGTGCTGTCGCTGCCTGACTTGGACAGCAACAGCCTGAACCTCTGCATTTCTTTTCTACATTTTGTGAGTGGTAGGCTGAGGTTTACACAAGCACACTTTGACATTTTGTTCAATACAACCTTTAAAGCTACACTATGTAGCAATTCTGCATTAAAGAGTGTGAAAACACTGGACATATATTATATATGTTGTTGAGTTATACTAACTTGATATTAACTATCAAATGATCTATTGACTATTTTCTCAATTAATTGATTAGTTGTTTGGTCCATAAAATGTCATAAAATGATGAAAAATGGCTGCCCATATATTCCAAAATAATATTTACATTTGAGAGGTTGAAATCTGAGAGTCTGGATATTTTTTTTGATTAAAAAAAATGACTAAAAATTGATTATCAGAGCAGTTGGCGATTACGTTAATAGTCAATTAATAATGGTTTAACTGATTAATCATTACAGCTCTATGCTCATCAACCAGTTAATTAACCCATGGAGCAAACATGACTAGTCCCTGCACATATACCATTACCTGTGCAGATCATATAAATTATCAATACATGGGGGAAAAAAAGTTTGATCAGTAAAGGCTTTAACACATGATGCTTTGTACCAACAGAGCATCATTTTTTTTTTGCCATTTTAAAATAAAGCTGTAGATTCCCATTTGCTGAAAAATGTTTTCTCTTGGTGTATTAAACATGCAAAATAAGAATTTGATCTAAAATTATTGATTTTAGTTTATGTAAATGTATGTATGTGTAGTTAATCTCATGAAGCTCAGTTTTAATCTTTATACTTATGAAACTTGGTAATAATGGTTGGTCAAGTTTCAAGTTTTCTCTTTTTAAATTACAGATTCATGAATCAGTAATCACTCTTGAAATAATCTCTCCTCTCTTTCTCTCTTACACACACACACCCACACACACACACTCGCACTTCCTCTGAGAACATTTCTTCAGAGAACAGTTTAAATGTATGCAGTGTTAAAGTGCTGTTAAAAGCACATTTGCATACCCCAAAGCAATGCAACCCACTGCATGAATATCGGTCAGTTACTTTAACAAGGCTTCTCTGATCATCTAACAGCCAACCCAGTGACTTAGTTAAAGAAGCAGCAGTGAAAGAGCGAATTTGACCTTTACTGGCTAGAAAGGACTGTGCTGAATAATGAAAGTTAGAACCAGTGTTTTTCTGGATAAAATAATTGATGTGCAATGGATAAAAAAAAAGCAGGGAATTGATCGAACTTATATTATTCATCCAAAACTTGGTTAGGAGTCGAATTTAAAAACTGGAGAGTAATACATTGCTACATGGATTTGAACTGTGGTTGTGGCAATCCTCGTGTGCATAATTCAGCCTTGGATTTTGCCATTTTTGATAGATCTACTGCATCACGGAAATGTATTATACAGATCAGGCTGGATTGCACTTTCATTATATTTCCCACAGTTACTGTGTTCATATTATTTCATCGTCTTCGTGATAAAGAGCGACAATGGGAAGGTTTGCCTTGTCTCATTACTGAATAGTAAACTATTGCCGAGCAGTCGCAGTGTTTGCATTCATTCATGTTCTGTGATGGGGGGGTAGCAATCACAGTGAGCAGAGAGTTTGCAGTGGAGATTACGTGGATATGTACATTATCTTATGGAAAAGAGAGACAATAATTGAGTCTTTCTTCCGTAATCTTTATGTTGTCCTTATTGTCAACATTTTCAAGCAGCATCGGAAACAAAAGCAGGAGAAAATACAAGCAGCCTGAGCTGACCAATCACAGTTCTTGCACTTTTCATACTATATCTCCATAGCCGCCATGAGGATGTGCATCTCAGCTACAGCACAGCCCATCCTACCAGATATGTACAGATCTCCCTTTAACATGCCAAGCTGTGCAATATATTTTATTTAACATGGTATTAAATGGATGGTTCAGATTATTTCAGGTCTGGTTGTATGAGGTATTTACTGATAGTGGATCACCTACAGTAGATGTTGGCCAGCGCTGCCACAGTTTAGAGGAGCAGAGAGGGGCACCGGCACCAAAGATAAGTAATGTTCTGCTGCGAATGGGGTCAGCGATAAAAGATGTTTTAGGCACTTGAAACAGGTCTAAGTGTTCACTATATTTAGAATATTTTCACCACCTTACTTTGCCATCAGACAGCCTTTTCTGAATAGGAAACCGCTGTTAAATAAG
>JAJHUR010119028.1:0-17694 GCA_027495735.1 Lutjanus campechanus
ACATTTAGTCTGACTCCGTCTGAAGGTCTGAAAATCTGCCAACCATCACATCTAAAGCTCACTAATCAATACACCACATCTTGTGGAGCCTGAGGCATTTCAAACTTCAAATAATTCAATTTGTCAAAGCCAGTGTGAAATAAAAACAACAAAACAGAAGAAATGTGATATTTGATCAATTTATCAATCAGGCGTTACCACAGCTGCACTGAAGGTGGGAAACATAATTTCTGTCGCACGTGACAAGAAGCGACATTCTGCAGCACTCTTCATTAATCTTTCCAAAGCTTTCTACACAGTTGACCATGATGTTTTAAAACTTGGACTTCTGAACTCAGGACTTTCGGAAGAAACAGTTGCTTGTTTTTCAAACTATTATAATAATAGGCCTCAGTACATCAGCTATGACGGTCTTTGCTCTGATATATTAACCCTCTACAAAGGCGTACCACAGGGCTCTGTGTTCGGTCTACTTTTATTTGTCATGCTAATTTAAATTTTTATGCTGATGACACTGTTATATATTGCTGTCCAGCAACTCTCTCTTTGTTGTTGTTCAAAATACACCCGAGTAGAAAATCAATAACTTAAAACAGAACATGAAAATGTAGACGTTAAATATATAGAATATAAAATATAAAATATAAATAATGGAGATTTACATAAACACTTCAACATTTTTAAATAAATGCATATACAGATATTTGTTCTGTATAGATATGCAGTAAGTGACAGAGATCAGCGCAGGAATACACAGATGACTGACACTCTTCATGGTACTTGTTTTCCACTGGACAACAGCTCACGAATCCTGCTGCTGTGTTTGCACACTGCGGCATTTCACCCAGCAGATATGGAATTTTCTATTATTAACCATAAAGACTTTTTGGCTGGTTGTAAACTGTGGGTAGTATGTGTCTCTGATGTCTTGGTACAGTACAGTTGGTACAGTTGGCAGGTGGTTGGAAAGTGCAGCTCAGTTTCCACCTCCTGTTGTGTGCTGCGGGTGCGCAGTCTTTCGTCTCTGGGGAGCCACGACTGCCTGTGGCGGTCTCTCTGCTCACTGAGTCTTTACATGGTCAAGGATTTCCTTCGTTTTGAATTGTGGTCACAGTGGTCAGGAAATTCTCTGTTTGGAGCCAAATAGCATTCCATTTTGCTTTGTTTTTTTGGTTGATTCTTTCCCATGTACTTTGTTTCCTTATCTGTTAAATGGCATCTGTATCCTAGGATACAGTCATTTGACTGGCTGTGAGACGGGATGAACTTTATCTAATGAGAAATACTGAAAGGGGGTGGGGGGGTGGTTTCAGGTGCACATGTCATGTCACGTTCGTAGACAGAAACACCAGTCATGATGTTGTTATTCATGTTTCTTATATTTTAAGGTGATTTTGTTTTAGAAAATATTTCTAAGGATGATTTTATGTGCAGTTGTTGAAAAATAACGAATTACATCTTCACAACTTTTATAATCAGGCAATAAATGTTTGTATCCTGCAGGATACATTACCTATATAACGGTATAAAACAGAAGAGGGATCTCTTGTCTATGTTTTGAGGCCTGCACTCTGCAGATAATCAGTTATATAAAAGTGTGAAATATTGATTACTCTTTATTTTACTCTTAAATGCGTATATTTGATTAATTCACCAGTGTATGCATATTTTATGTCTTGTCACCGGTCAGAATGCTTACACCTTTTTTCCTGTTTCTTTAGCCTCCATTGCTGATAGGATACAGCCAGTATTGGGGAGATGTTAGCATAAAAACAGGAGTAAGATTATTTCCAGTGTTCAAGACATCTTCATTTGTTCACTTTTTAAAACTCCATATGCAAAACATGAAAGAAAGGAGCTAAAATGTTTTAAAAGGCAACACATTAACTGTTTAAAGTGTTACATTTATTATGGGCAAAGCAAGTTTATTTATATTGCACCATTTAGGCACAAGGTGATTCAAAGTGCTTTACAGGAGCACAGAAATAGATTAAAATCATTAATAACATTAATAAAACGTTAAGAGGGCATTAAATTTTGATTTAAAGGGCCATAAAAAACAAAAGGCAAAGGCAAGCTTGAAGCATTAAAGAAATTGCATTTAAAAGGCAATAAAACAGCAAAACAAATATAAAAACATTAGCTACAGATTACTATAACAAGACTTTATATATGCTTCATTGGAAAGCTGCAGTAAACAATAAAACCTGATTTTAATGAGCCTTCAGTTTCAGTAGCCCTGAGGTGTTCATGCACTTTGTTCCACAGGTGAGGTGCATAGAAACTAATATCTGCTTCATCTTGCTTGCTTGTGTTCCTGGGAACACTGAGTAAACTTGTTCCAAATGACCTGAGGGGTCTGGGTGATTCATAACGTACAAGTAAATCAGAGATATTTTTAGGCCCGAGACCATTTAGAGATTTATAAACTAGTAATAGGATTTTAAAACCTATCCTTTTACACACGGGAAGTCTGTGCTGTGATTTAAGGACTGTTGTGATGTACTACACCTTTTTGTTGATAATGAGCAACTTTCTGGACAAGCTGCAGCTGTCTAATTGATTTTTAACTCAGACATGTGAATACAACGATACAATAGTCCAGCCTACCGAAAGTAAAAGCATGACCAAGTTTTTCTGTATCGTATTTAGACAGAAATGCTTCAAACTTTGTAATGTTTTAAAGGTGTTAGTAGGCTTATTTAGCCATCTTTATGTGACCATGAGTCAATGTAGCTGGCTGATGTAAGCTAACGCTAACTCAACTTGAGTCTCCACATGAAATGTTTTAAAACAAGGACCCTGTGAAAGTGTTTATGCCAAGTTAGCTAACAGCTGCACACATGATATACAGTAATGTTAATGCTAAAAGACTGAGGCTAAAGCTACATCTCAGCAAACACTGGTCGGATGATTAAATATAGCAGGTGCACTCATTTAAAGTGGGAAAAGAAAGCACAGGGATGAGATGAGTGCAGCAGACCTTGAGATGGGTCACTCAGCCAGACCAGCAGGACCACGATCGCGGAAGACAGCTGGAATCAAAGATAAGCTAACTTGGCTTTGACCTGAGACAGCTAATAACCTCGCGTTAGTTAGCTGGTGCTAATGTTGCAGCTGCAGCTTTTGTTAGAGCAGATAAACACAAAGTTTAATCATTCCCCACACGTTTGCTCTTGTGTTCAAAAAAAGACACACAAGACATACATAGGACTGTTATTTTTTCATTTTCTAATCATCAGAAAATGAAAATATACTTCCCGTACTGTTAACAGCACAACTGCAATAACAGAGACTGTATGTAGAGGCATTCATTTAGTTTATCTACTGTGTTTTTTCACCTGGTTACATTTGTTTAATCCATGCAAAAATCTAACTGTGAAAATGACATGTTGTGGTTTGACAGGGGCATATGTGCGAGTCTATTTCTTGGCAGCGGGCAGTTACTTCCTGGTGTCTGGTGTCTCACACCGATGACAAGACATCACCACAGCTTATGGTTTTATGCTAAGCTAAGATAAGCAGCTGCTGACTGGTCTGATCTAACTCTGTAGGCAAGAAAGCGTATTTCACAGAATGTACAACTATTCCTTTAAAGGTCCAGTGTGTGAGCTTTATGAGGATCTGTTGACAGAATATGGTAGAAATTGAAAATAATATTCAGAACTATGTTTTTATTTGTGTATAATCACAAATATAAGAATTGCTGTGTTTTGCTACCTTAGTATGAGACATTTAGATCTACAGAGGACAACATGGCAGCCTGTACTGCCACGTTTCAAAAGTAACCCAGAACGAACAAACTAAACACTGGCTCTACAGCCTTTTGTGTTTTGCTCAACCATTACAGCCACTGTAGTTTATCCAAGAGTCCAGCATGTGTCCAGTTATGCAAATCTTCACCCACAGGAGTACCAGGACCAACCCGTTATCCGCATCTCCAAGCTGATTCTGTACCCGCCCCGATTAAACACACATACACAGCCGGTCACTTGCGTTCTTGGAGAAGTAACTGCCAATTTGCCCAGCACCTGCGCTTCTGCAGCTGTTGATGTGCTTCCTCAGTGATGATGTACATAGCTTGCAGCCATCAGAAGCTAATACTTTTTGGGTCTTTTTACAAGCAGCAAAGCAACTGACACTGGTATTTTCACAGCCTCTGATCACACGTAATTTCTCAGAAATGTCCGACTTGGCCTTCGATGATATAATGTCCACAATTTGATATCCTTCCCTTGTTATTTTTGCCCTTATGTTATCCAGCTAGCTACAAACTAGCTTATATCGCTGTTAGATCAAACAGTGACCTCTCATTATGTTGTCAGATGTGAGGGTCAAAGGTTGTAATAGGGACTTTCACAATAAATAAAAAAAGTCCTGATCAGACCTGATATAGTTAGCTGATTTAAATATTAAAAATTATGCCGATGCTGATATCTCAAAAACAACAACAACATATTATGGTATTACATATGCATGTGGTACATTATATGTTCTCACCCACTGCCGACCAGCAATTAATTCATTTTTACCCGTGCCCATTGATTTATATAAATAAATTTTTTAACTGTTACACACAGCTTTGTTGAAGGTGACCAGGTGGGTACCTGTGGGTACCCGATCTAGTGCAGGAGTCAGGTGGAAGGGGAAGGTGAGGTGAGTGGTATTCAGTTGGTTGCAATCTACAACCTAACCGCCAGATGCCACTGAATCCTACTCATTGATCTTTTAATTCCAGTGAAATGCTGGAATTTGGGTTGTGGTAACATTATTAATCACAGCTTTACTAGGAACATGCATAATAAAAACTATAAGAATTAACGCTTCATAGGTCATCAAGAAAGCCAAAGTTGAACTCCACATGAACAAAGGATGAAAACGGTGTGCACATTTGGCTGCAGCCTCCAGATTGAGCAACATCGTTCCTCAAATGGTGTGCAACAGTCGGTAGCAGGCTTACAAATACATTTTCTTTTATTTGGTGGGTGGTGGGGGTGTCTATAAACACTGCTGTATTAAAAAGGCATTGCAGTGCAGTGCCCTTGCGTACACAACAGGGTGTCTATTGCACTACTGTTTCTGTTTAAGTAAACGTTTTGCTACGTTTTGTCTGGGATGACTGCAGCCTTGGAATAGAAATACAGAATGAAAAGAAAGTTGTTTCCTCCATTATTGTTAGTGATGGATAATAATTGTGGGAAGGGGACGCGTGAACTTTTTTTCGGCTTTTAAAAGTGGACATGCAAGAAAAAGTTTGGGTACCACTGCCCTAACCCTACCCAATCACATTCATTATGCCCAAGGGCCCGGTCACACATGTATGAATGAAAGGGAGTGGCCATCGCCTGCTGAGGCGAATGTCTTTGCTATTGGTTGAGGCTGTGCCTCCGCCCCTTCAAAGTTCACCAAACTTCAAGTTGACCTGAAGAAAGGACGCAAATTTGCAGCGGCTCCCCCTGATTCGCATATGTGTGACCGAGCTTTTAACCTACCCAATCCAAATGAACCAAATCAACAAAGGAAATGAATATTAGCCAGTCAGAGGCAGAGCTGGGTGGGTCATGAGTTTGCCGTCCTGGGATTAAAAAGTTGCGTACAGAAAAGGTGAAAGTTAATGGAGGTTCTGCCCTGAGAAAAATGTTGCAGAACGTTTATTTAAACAAAGTGTGGTGCGTTGAACACCCTTCTCTTCTGCCATCGTGGTCCGGCTGGTCTTGCTGGGTCACCGTCTCAAGGTGCCCACGTTAATGAGTGTATTTCTGTCATCTAGCATGTAGATATACCAGCCATATTTCATCATTTGACAAATGTTTGCAGAGATGTAAGCTAGCTAGCCCTCTGTCTTCTAGCATTAATATTATATAATGTACGGTAACTTTACACTTCCACAGGGTTCTTGTGCCAGATGGAAACATTAAAACATCAGCTGGAGATTGATTCCTCAGCTGACTCAAGGAGTTAGCAGTAGCTCACATCAGCCAGCTACACTTATGAAATCTGCTTGAGTCATAATTTTAGCTGACAAAATCCACGGCTGTTAGCTAGAAATTAGAAACTGCTTTTGTTTACTTGAATCATTTCAAAAATTACTCCCAGTTTCGATGTTAAACCCGCCACCATTATCACTGTAAACTGTATGAGTGCAGTGCGATGACGGAAAGCTTGGCAGGCATAGCAACAGCAACTAAGGAGGGCAGGTCGTAATGAGGGTCAATAGACCCTTTTACAGCTGACGTCATCGAAGAGCTGCGCGCGCATTTTGGCAACAGAATTATAAGTTGCTTAAATTTCCGAAAAACTGTGACTGACTTAGAACACAATTAAAACTGATCTGTTTACAAACTGTAAAAGGGTCAATTGTGAAAAGGAAAGGAGAAAGTTGACAGAAGTTCTGCCAGGTCCTGATTCATCACTAACAAAATGTAGGGAAAAGTGTATGTAAACAGAAAGTCGGGTGCGTTGAGCACCCTTTTGATTACGCAAGCGCACTGCGCTGCAATGCCTTTTTAACGCTCAGTGCTTATTTAGACGTCACTGCCGATTGGGTAACACCTGCTCCGACACACCCACCAAACAAGAGAAAATGTATCTCAAAACATGTTGCACACTGTTTTGAGGAAACAGGTTGTTCAGTCTCACCTTGCGAGTCAGCTGGATTCACGAGATCACAAGATCATGTAGAATTCATCTTGCCGGGCTTCAAGCTATCCGTTTGTATCCGCACCTGTTAAACGTGACTGATGGCTCATCCAATCACCTGCCAAGTGTTTTGTTTTTTCAGGAAAGTGCCTGCCGTTTTCCAAGCAGTTTCTATGGAAGGCTTTCAGGATGGACCATCTGGTGTGTCCGGTTATGTTCAATCTGGAAACCACAGCAAAACGGTGTGCACCGTTTTCAGGTTGAACATGCTCCAAATACTAAACTTATTCAGTTGTTACTGGAAAGCAGGGCGGGACTTAGGACAGGTCAAGAATGAAGGACCTAATAATCAATTGATTTAATTGGCTTTTGGGGCCCCTGAGTCTGGTGTCCTATGGCCATTGTCCGCATTATCAGATAACTGTAACAACATATTGTGTGTTAGTGAAGGTATGCGGTGCTCGTGGCTTGCCTTGTGTTGTTATTGACAGATTGTTTCATAGGTGTGATACATGTTAACAACTGCGCGCGCACGCACATGTGGTATTTCTGACTATCAACTGAGGGAGACACACACAGACACTGACACGCAGAGACAGAGACACACACACAGAGGGAGAGGGAGTAGTAAGCAGCAGCAGCAGCAGCAACACATTGGTGGCTGAGCTGAGGACGGGGAGGCAGGCGCGCGGCCCGGGGACCCGCCGGAAGAAGCAGCAGCAGCTTCGGCGCGAGCTGGACGGACGCAGATCCACCGACCAAACACCGGCAGCACGAGCCACACCGAGGCGGTCAGTCAGCGGGGCGGAGTGGAGGAGGAGGAGGAGGAGGTGGAGGAGGAGGAGGAGGCACATGCACCGCGACTCGTTCTCCCCCGCTGCCTCCATCGTCGCTCCCTGTCTCTGTTCGCTCTCCTCACCCCTCGTTCCTGTCGGACCGCCGCCGCTTCCTCGTTAAGATGGCTGACCCCAACAGCGACGGAGAGGTACCGGAGAGCGCGCGGCCCTTCGCCCGACAGGGAGCCCTCCGCCAGAAGAACGTGCACGAGGTGAAGAACCACAAGTTCATCGCGCGCTTCTTCAAGCAGCCAACCTTCTGCAGCCACTGCACGGACTTCATCTGGTGAGTGTGTGTGAGTGAGTGTGTGTGTGTGTGAGGGGAAAGGACACAGGTGATTCACTTGCTGCTGCGGCTCTGTCGGCCTCCTTCCTCACTGACAGTGCTCACACACCGCAGTGTTTCATTCATTGTCATTGTCAAAAACACCGCGATGCGCCATTCTCCCCCAGTCCTCCACAATGCGACATACCACCACCACCATCACCATCACCATCAGGCCCGTCGGGGGGCGCGTTGTTGTCGGCAGCCGCAGCGCAGACGCTGCTGCTCGGCGTTTACCGCATCGACCCGACACCCTGAAACTGGAGGTCTGGTGGAGGAATGCAGCTGGAGACACACAGACACAGGGCCCCACTGTTGCTGCTGCAGCTGTGTGTGTGTGTGTGTGTGTTGATGTATGTGTGAAGGTGTCCATGTGTGATTGGGTATCTGTGTGTGTGTGTGTGTGTGTGTGTGTGTGTGTGTGTGCATGCGTCATTGTCTGTGCATCTCTTGTGAATTACCCCAAATTTCACGTCTCTGTCTCCAGGTTCAACTATCGACACTTTAATACTTATTCAATACCGTATATTTAAAACCATACAGCACTAATAAGCTGCAAAAAATGAGACCTAAGTGTTCATTCAAAGCCCCATTTCATTTAAGTCCTTATTTTCCTGCTTGAAATTTGGCTTGCAGCAAAACCACACTGTATTCAGTGACTTCTGCTGTACCAGCACTGTGTACAGGTTGTCAAAGGGATAGTTCAGATTATTTGATGTAGTGTTGTATGAGGTTCTTGCTGACAGTCAATCAGTAGACGGTGGGCTGTACGTCCACAGTTATGAGAAGCAGAAAGGGGTACCAGCATGGAAGCTAAGCATTGAACGACTGTGGACAGAGTCAGGAGCAAAACGTATTTTAGCCATTTGAATTTTGTCTACCTATCAGTTGAAGTGGACGTTATGTCTGGAATGTTTTCGTCACTTTAGTTTGCCGTCAGACAGCCTTTTCCACTGGGAAACCACTGTTTATATAAGCCAAATATCGCTCTCTCTCCAAAACAACCAATCCCCGTAGATGAAATCTGTAATTTTACCTTGTAGAACACAGGAGTTGCTGGATGGCAGATCTAACTCAATCTGTTTGTTTGTTTTTGTCATTGTGTGACTTCAGTGAAGCCGAACTAACATTTTAAAACACCAAAGTCACACAATAACACAAAAATACTGAAAGATTGAGGCAGCTGTAGACAAGCAGCTACTGTGTTCTGCGAGCTAAAATGACTGATTTTGTCTGTGGAGTTTGGTTGGTTTGGAAAGAGCGATATTTCACTTGTATAACAGCGGTGCATTTCTTAGCTTTTGTCCTGTTGCTTCTCTATGCTTCTTCAAACTCGGGGTGTGGTGACTGCATTGTAGATGGTACACTCACTGTCGCTAAGTACCTCATTAGAGCCTCACATCAAACAATCAAAACTATCCCTTGAAACATATTTTAAAAAAAGTACAGACTCATTAAGCTCATCTCTTTCACTCATCACTTGTCCCACTAGAAGTGTGTGGTGGTGGCTGTATCTCCTCCTGTATTTCCTTATTTTCCCTCATTAGTTTGCTGTGCTTG
The DNA here is from genome assembly GCA_027495735.1 of Lutjanus campechanus. NCBI lineage: Eukaryota > Metazoa > Chordata > Actinopteri > Lutjaniformes > Lutjanidae > Lutjanus > Lutjanus campechanus. The sequence continues at coordinate 9,361 of JAJHUR010119028.1, forward strand.
GGACTTTATATCAGTTTAAAACATTTGTATTTGACATCCTGGGAATGAGACTGAACAATCAGCTATCTTTCCGTGTGTTTACGAACAGCTCGGACAAATCCTACTAATTCGAGCTTTAATTTAAAAAAGAAAACAAACAGAAAATAAATCCTATTTTGTGTGCCAAGATTTTTTTCCCTCTTTGCCATGCTCAATGAGCATTGTTCTGTTGAAAAGACATTTAAAAAGCGACTGGTCATGGGTAAAAAGATGTTCAGAATTGGTTCTAAAGTGAACGTTTTTTTCACTGACTATTTGAAGACCTTGTTTGAATGTTCACATTTAAAGACCATATTTCACTGGGATTTGCAACAGTGACTTTTTTTATCCTTTATAATGTGCACTTTTGACTCTCGCATCCACATTTCTCTGTTGAAAGCCAGAAGAAGAACTACTGCAGTAAATCAACAAATTATCCAAAAATTATTATTATTAAACAGATTTGTGTTTTGTGACATGTTGATGCTGTAACCACATTTTAATCAGTTGAAAAGCAGTTGAAAAGAACAAGAAATCAACGTTGAAATCCCTGTTTGTGCTCACTTGGTGGTATCAAAAGACGTACAGAATATAGTTTTTTAAGACTAGCGTTGTATCGAAGTTTAAAATTCTGATATCGTGACAAACCCTCCTGTCTTCTGTCCGCAGGGGCTTCGGGAAACAGGGATTCCAGTGCCAAGGTAAGAGCAGTGGCTCATTCACAAATCCCTCTGCTGCATATGGTTGTGGGTGTGTGGACGGATGTTCGCTGTCTGCAGGAGTGTTGCTGCTGCTACGTGTTTGTGTGTGTTTGTTGTATTCAGGGCCGCTGGTCTGCACACTGTTACGGTGACCTGTTGGCTCTTTCGTTGACGGCGTGTTGGTGTTGGCAGGCAGGTGTCAAACTCAGTGCAGGTGCTTGCCAACAGTGATAAATGAGAGTGAGAACACTCTGAAGAGGCTCCGGCAGAGGAGACAGTGCGAGATGTAAGAGTAGAAGAGTCGGCGGAGTGGTGAAAGCTGAGACGTCTGGTGTTGGTCAGGGAGAAACGGGAGGAAGACACACCAGGAAGTTAGATTTCTCTCAAGCTTTTTTTTTTTTTTTTTCTCACATCGAGCCTGACATCTGATTGTAAAATGGTGGGTTTGTGTGTGAGTAGGTGGGTGGTGATGCGTGTCTGTGTGTGGGTGGGCGGCTAGTGGCGGATGGGTGTCTAGACACGGACCTCTGCACAGAATGGTTTCATAAACAGGCCCCTGCAGTAGTGACACCCCTCAATCACATGCATGTTGCTGTACTGCAGCGCATATTGTCGCTGTGCTCGCGGTATCACTTCCTCCTCTTCACTGATCCATCTCAGACACCCACCTCCACTCCTCCGGCTGCCGTCATGTGACCGGCAGCATTTTGAGGTTAAGGAAGAAAATGACCAAAGTTGCTTAAGACTTCATTTATTTAGAAGAGTTGTGTAAAGTTGTGTAATTTTTCTCTCAGCAGTTAAATAAAAAAAGAAAAAGCTGAAGTCCCCTCGCCTCCTCCTGAGGCTCGTCAACAGCTCTAGTGATGATACAGGAAATGCACTGGGGGTAGAGAAAATTAACACTTTATATGCTTGAGTGAGTGCACGCAGCCTCCTGGACTATAGTGAGCTGATAACACGTATGCACACACACACACACACACACACACACATGCACACTTAAGGAAGCACGGACCAATCAGAGCCCTGCACAGGTAGAGCCGCTGTCAGATCAGGTTTCGTGTTGAGTTTCCAGCAGTTAACTGGTAACTCTTAAATTCATAGAGTGCCTCTTAACTCGTCTAAGGGTTGTTCGCTGATCACACTGAAGATATAGAGAACAGACGATCAAACAAACAAACAAACAAACTACCCTGTAATCAGTGAGTCGGTGATTTCGCAGGTCAAAGGAGGATTTAGGCTAACGCTGGACTTTGAAGCTTTGAAAAACAAACAAACAAAAACCTGTCAATAAAGGTGCATTTACTATCTTTTTTTCAGGGCTTCCAAACACATTGGTTTGCTCTGCTGTTATGGAGCTAAATTGGAAAATAAATAAGGCTAAACTTGTTTAAATATATCAGAGTGGAAACAGTTAAAGGAGCAATATGTCGCCATTGCACATGCATAGGTGAGTACAGCAGTCCAAATAGCAAGTTGGAGCCATAGACCGTATATTAAATAGATTATAGTCGTATTTGATATATGATTTATGGTTGAAGTGAGTTGTTTCCCCCCGTCCCCTCCTCCCCGGACACGGCAGAGACAGGCAGGCTGCAGGAGCTGCGCAGGAGTGCAGGATGCACGCAGCCTCATAAACTGACAATAAGAAAGCAACTAGTCCTCCTGGTTGATCGGCTGTTTATAACTGTTCATTGTTTGTTAATGTTAAGTTAAGCCTGTTATCCTGGAAACAAAAGCCCACTGCTCTGAAAATAACCACACTGGACAATGAGTTAAAGACTACCTGCCAAACCCCATTAACATTTTGCTCAGTTTAACAGAGAATAAACATCTGCTCCTTCTACAAGATTATTAATTATTTCTTAGGACTCATAAACAGACACTAACTCATTCCACAAAAATTCTGCATTAATTTGAACTCTGATTAATGTAAAATAATCTACAACATTTACAAAACATTTGTTCTGTTGTTCCGGTTCTTTAAATTTCAAAGCGTAGCATGTGTGGCATTCATGGTAAGTGAAGCGAGTATTTCAACTTCACATGTTTTCTTGATCTCTGATGACACATCGTGGTCATGTTATGACTTATGACAGTAAATATATTACAGATTTCTCCTTTAGGCTTTGATCACAGTACAGGAGGAACACAAACAGATTGTGGACTTGCACAAAGCGCACACGCTTCCACTGCGTATGCAGACACGTCTCACACGTACTAGAATACGTGATGGTGACGTAATCGTTTTTTCTATGTAAAAAAAAAAATAAAAAATTGAAAAATGCTTATCAGAGAATCCGAAAGTGATGTTGTCAAAGATGTAAATCCTTATATTTAAGAAGCTGGAACCAGCAAATGTTTGACATTTCTGCTTTAAAAAAGTCATCCATTACCAAAATAGTTGGCAAAATAAATGACCACAGTGTGTGCGACTGCTTAACAAGAATAGAACCAGGGATGGGGAATATAATATTTGCATTTGATGCATGAAACGAGTGTCCAGTTTACTTTTCTAGGTCACATCCAGTTGGCTTGTAGTGTGCATAGTGTTTCGTGTAGACATTCAATGCTGCACCAGGGTATTTTCAAAACGATTAAGTCATCAGTTTGTTGGAAATTTATCTGCAACAATTTTGATAGTTGGTTAATCATTGAAGTAAATTTTCAACCAAAAAAGTAGAAAAGTTGCAGCAATTTTGACATGAAACAGTAAACACAGGTGTTACCAATGACAACACTGATCAAGGTTCCATTTCATTCAGGTCAACCAGTGGCTCTGCTGCACTAAATGGAACAGGACCTTAATTTGAGTCATTGGTAACACTTGTGTTTATTTTACTATTTCCTATCAGAATGACTACAGTGAAAAAGTTCTTGCTTTTTGAGTTTTGTGTTGTTTCTTTTTGTTGGTCTGAAAACTGAAAACATTTGATAAAATCACTTTGTGCTCTAGGATATTATGATGGACATTTGAGAAAATAATCAGCAGATTAATCAATACCAAAAATTGTTAGTTGCTTCCATAGAATTTGGCTATCTTAGCCCAATAAATTGGACCGAACGGTATCTCAAAGAGTTGTTAGGACCTTTTTTTCACACAGATGTCTTTTGACCAGTTGATCACCATCCCACTGTAAACAAACGGTTATTTGATTTTTTTCTTCCCCTTTAATTTGACCTCTTTTGAGAGAGCAGTTGTAGATCAGTAAAAAGGAAATGGGAAGGATTATGTTAAACAAATTTTCGCTTGTGATTTACAGTCAAAAGAAGTCTAGACATGTGGGTTAAAACTGAGCTAAATTTGGTTGAATGATGAGGAGAAAGGGGAAGAAGGTGTCTCAACTTCATCTTGAGACAATAGTTGAAGATTAATAAACAGGAAATTAAATGGATTTTGTGAACCTGGTTCAAAGGTGTCTTGTGATGTTCGGTGTTCACATTGAAGCTATAAATAGGAATTATGTAAATTCAATTTAATTATGGATCAAACAAATCTTCACCTCAGATGCAGGGTAAGCAATGATTTGGTGACATGCAGGTTGAAGGAGACCGAATGAGGCATGTATAAGAGCAGCTGGTGACTCCCATTCATTTTTAAAATATATAAACCTGCATACAGAATAAAAACTGACCAGCTATAAACAAACAAACCTCGCACATCTTAAATTCTCAGTAAGCATTGAATTATAGGTCAAATGGTTGAAGGGTAAAGGTTGATTTTTAGACATGATAGTTACATAATGTAGCATATAAGTAGTTTAGACTTTTTTGCCCAGTTGAGGACTGGTTTTAATGTTGTAAATGGACAGTTTGTTGACCTGAAAGAAGAAAAATCATCCTGTCCAATGTGCCATCTTGATCACGAGGCTCGTTTTTCTTTTTGTTACTATACTGTTTTAGTGGAAACCATGCAGTACAGTATATTATTTAGTAAGATTAAAAGAGAAATAGACTTTTTTAAATGGATGATGAAGAGTTGTTAGTTGGCTGCTCACATCTTGAACACTGAGGTTGGAGAAATCCTGGAAAATTAAGCAAAAAACCCTCCACAAGGATAAAAGTAGTAAATATTTCAATGTGTAGTTAAGACCTGCTTCACATTAGAGCTGCAACAATGAGTCGATAAGACAATCAATCACATTTGACAATCGATCATTTGAGTCATTTGTCAAGACAGAAATGTCAAAAAGTGATTTTTTTGTTGTTGTTTTTCTGTTGTTGTAAACTGAGTAGATATTTTGGTCGATGGGACACATTAAAACATCTGAAGACGTCATCCTGGACATTTTTTTTAGATGATTACTGCTGATGAATTAATTGTGAAAATAATCATTTAGGTGCTGTTGAAACAGCATTTAACAGATCACACAGGGTCCTATTATATTGTTTTTTTGCATTTCCTTAATTTTACTTTCAATAACCCGAGAGTGAGGTAGACAGATCAGTAAACAAGAAGGATTTGGTTGTTAAAACAATCTCACCACAAGGTTCATTTGTAGCTGCTTCACATTTGAGCGACTTCTCATCCATGTTCGCTCAAAGTTTAGATTCGTTTTTGGAAACAGCAGTTGGCAAAACAATCTCGCTTTGAGATCCATCAGTAGCTGCTGTGGAGCTGCCGTTATGTTTGATCTCGATCGTAATGTTTGTTTGGACATGTTGTAGTAGGAGGCTTTAATCTGGTGACCTGCAGGTCATGAGACAACTACCTCACACACACTGACTAACATGCAATATTACAGTTATTTGCAACGTTTTGGCACCAGACCTTCATTAAAACCTTTTTGTATGATGCAAATAAATGTAATATTGCACGTTAATCAGTTTGCATGAGTTTACTTGCACCTTTTTGGCTTTGGTCCAAAGCTAGTTTTAACTCAGATGTCCTCTGACCAAACTTTGGACTACCAGGAAGCAGTGAAAAACAGTATTTTGTTTTTGCTGTTTATTTGTTGTGTGTCAGTGTTGTCTGAAAGCAAACTAGAGGAACATCAAGGGTGTAGATGGAGAGTGGGAGGTGCTTGAACAGACATGCAAGTCATCCAGATCGTCTTCATGGTCAGGAGGAATGTCAAACATCTGGTGCAGACTTGTTCTGGCGAGTCAGGCAGATTATTTTGTTTGTGTGTTTGTGTGACAATGGTGTCTTCTTTGTGTCGGGGGTGTGTTTGAATACCTGTTCTGCAAGTAAAGACTTCTTTCTTTTCCTGCCTTCACTTTTTCTTTTATCGGTGATCATTTGTATGTGTGTGTGCTGTGTACACCTGTGGGTGCGCTGACAGCAAAAAGAGGAAGTTACCATCATGTCATTTCCTGCTAAAGAGAGAGCCAGATGTCTGATCAGAGTTTGGACTGAGGTCAATTTTCTATTTCACACATCAGAGGAGCTGAGAAGTTTCATAAGAGGGTCTCTGATTTTGAAAAGTAAAAACCGCTTATTTTCCATATTGAAACTGTTTTTAATGTAGCAAATGACTGTGAAAGTAGTTTTAGCTGTGGTGGAAGAAGTGCTCAGATCTTTTACTTGCGTAAAAATACAAAAATGTAGAAACACTTCCTTACTAGTAAAATTCTCTGATTTAAAACTATACTTAGTATACCATACTACAGAAATATTATAGACTAAATGTCCTTAAAGTATTACAAGTAAAGTAGTAAAAAGTTAAAGTAAAAAAGTACTTGTTTTGCAGAAAATCAGCTGTGAGCGACACTTGAGTGGTTCTGTTCAGATAGGGCTGCACAATTAACCAAATCTTCATCTCGATAACAATTTTGGCTCCCCACACTTAAATTAACATGATCAGCGGCAATGTTGATGTTTAAGATTTGCGCTCTTCTTATAGAAAACCTCGCTGTATATCAAACCAAGTGCTTCCTAATCTAACAGCGGCAGTTTGTGAAAATTTCCTGCATGTTGCAGCTGCAGTCAAGAGTAGAAGACTAACACACAACAGAAGGCCAAGAAGAATAACGCTGCTAACGTTACGTCACCGAATCTGCGTCTTTGTACAGCGCATCACGGTATGAATGTAGCACAACGTGAAAGTTGAAAACGGTGCTCTGTTGATCTAATTCTGGGTAAAGTTTTGGTACAGTTTCATTTTTTGGTCTTGCTTCAAGGAGATTCACTATGAATTAAGAGAGGTCTTATTTCAATGCACAGATTCGTACATTAGCAGGAATGTTGCACAACATGGGGATGAAGGCTGAGCTGTTTATTTGTTTATTTATCTGTTAATTATTGAACTGTGAAAGAGCAATAAATATCTGTTGTTCAGTTCCTAAATGTCTTAATAAGTTACTCAAATCAATTAATCGATTTTCAAAATAGTTGTTGTTTATTGAAGTAATCGATTAATTGTTGCAGTATGACGGACCACAACAGCTTGTCACTGGGTGCTGCAAACACAAGCAGGTTTGATCATGTCTTCACTCTTATCAACACGTTTAATGGCTGGCAGCCGTAGACGCTGCTGATCGCTCTGAAGGGGTCGTGATCCCATCGGAATCCTGAACAACTTCAGTCGACCAGTGGAAAATCGTAACAACTGGACATTTTGATGATTTTGATGCTGGTAAAATGTCTGATTCGATGTTTGCAGCTTGATAACTCATCTGAAGTCTGAGACCGCTACTTCTGCTGCCAAGATGCGCTCGCAGCTTTTTGATAACATTGACTGTAAAAGGGTCTATAAATAATCAAGATCTCCGTATTGATCAAAAATAATTATGATCATTTTGGCCATAATGGTGTAGCCCCAGATTTAAACTCTGCACAGGATGAATCTGAGGGACTAGAGATGATTAATGGGGTTTGGAAGAGAGAAGAATCATAGTTTCACTTAATAAATTTAGACCCGTTTGTCAGACTTTTCGCTAATCTTTTCACAGTTTTTGTGAAGTATTGTTTTACCTCTTTGGGCTTCAAAGGTATTTAAGTGAAACCATGTGAGAAGTTTAGTGGGATGAAACTGCTGAAAACTCATCTGAGCCTCAACATGACACTTTTTTTTTGTAAAGGGTTGAAACACAAAAAAGTTGGAACCCACTGGTTTAATCTTTAAGAATGTGTCATACTTTTATAATCTTATTATATGTATTAAATGTTAAATATTAATATGAACGGTAACTAAAGCTGTCAGATAAATCTGGAGTAAAAAGCACAATATTTCCCTTTGAAATGTGATTAAGTATAAAGTGAAAAATAGTCAACTGAAGTCCTTCAGAACTGTACTTAAGTATGGTGCTTGAGTAAATGTACTTAGTTACATGCATCAGTGTTTTTTAGAACGAAACAAATGCTGAAAAGAATTAAATAGATTAAATAAATATTTAAATAGAGACCAGCTATTGGATAGCAGTTGGTATTGTTACGTTTCTACAAAGGCCTTCCTCACAATAGATGTTTTAACTTGTCATAGTAGGAAAAGCACAGGAGTTACTAATAACATTAATGATGATGGCTCTGTTATATTTAAGTGTCCCAGTAAGCCGTGACAGTGTGACAATACCTGGACCCTGAAAACCAGCTAAATGGAATTCAGCCGTCATTCATTTTATTATTTACGCCTGTGCTTTTCCTACTGTGACATGTCAAAACATCTTCTGTGGG
>JAJHUR010119030.1:0-29153 GCA_027495735.1 Lutjanus campechanus
CTCTCTCTCTCTCTCTCGCTCCCTTGTTAAAACTTTCAATCACCTTTTCAATGCGACCTTGGTAATGGACTGGATCTATGGGCTGATTAATCAATGTGCGTGGGAGACACAGGAACATGGTCAACAGATGGGTCAATGTTGAAGATACTGCAGAGAATCAATACATTTTACAGCACATAATGTATGAAAGACCTAAAAATCTGCAAACTCTCAGCAGCATCTTTTTCATAGTGAGCTCCCCCTGTGCCAAACATACCTAGGCTGCCTGTCAGCTTTCTCCTTTTCACCGTTCTCCTCCTCGTCATTCCCTTAAACATCCCAGTTTGCATTCCCAAATTGATTTGGATTACATACTTGAAATTAATAAGAGATTAAGCCTTCACCTGGCTTCACCTTGTCAGGTTATTATTTTATACGAAGAGAAGTTCATGTTTTATTCACTTACTGTATCATCGCTGCATTTCTCTGTCTGCACACAGATTCAGCTCCTTCCAATTACTGTCCCTCATATTTTTTTATACATACACTGTATAAAGGTATCTCACATATATATATAAGCTCACTTTTCCAAGATGACACAGTATGGGTGAGCTGTCTGCAGATTATTTGCACAACTCTGGCAGAAACTCAACATGATGATTTACCATCTTACAATGTTAAACTCAAAACAAATATAACAAAGTCATTTAGTCCTCACTATAACACTATATGAGCAGAAAAACTGAAATACTGCTTGGAATTGCTAAGCAGGTAAATATTTTAATAAGTAATTATTTTTTGTTTTTTGCCACCGTGGTTTCAGTAATAGTTTGGTTTAGGGCTGGGCAAGATATTAATATTATATTGATATTCTGATATGAGACTAGATATGTTTGATATAGATGTAGATTTTGTGTTTATGATTAATTATTAAATATACAATGGACTTCTATCTATCCCTCTCTTTTTTATTTAAAATTTTAACTAAACGTAGTTTTATGAACTGAACCCCACCACCACCACCCCTTTCATTTGGGGACATTGAACAATCAGAAACTGAAAAAAAAAAGTTTCATAAAGTCTGTTTAATAGATTCTGTTTTAAACAAAACTCTTTACAGTAAAGATATATAGAAATAATAAATATCCTTCATTCAGGGATTCATCTTAAATTGCAGTGATGCTGCATTCATGTTTCTCGATAGCTTAATCTCACTGCAGTTCACAGTACCTGAATATTATACATATATATTAATATTCTAATATGTTATGAGAATAATATAATATCAAAATTAAGTGCCTATGTAAAAAAAAGTAGTATTCTTACCATTTGTACATTTCATTTGGGAAATAATTATTTCCAATAAGCAAATTTGAATAGAAGAAATATCTGTTTCCATTGCATTATTTGTGCTTTCCCGAATAACATATTTGTATTTGGATGCATCCCTAATAATTTTCTGAACTTACCAGACTGTTCTAGCTGTTCTCAACAATCTCATTGTTGTGATATTTTGTGAAAGCAGCAGTTGTCATATGTGGAATATTGTCACAATATTGAAGCGTTCGGTGGAAAAAAATTTTGATGTTTAATTTTATCCATATTGCCAAACACTAGTTTGGCTCTCACCGCTCACACAGAGCAGAATATATCAGTTATACACAGAAACACCGCTGATTCCACCAGACTGTACCTCTCAGTTACAAAATAGCACTGCATAAAAAAGTGAGACTTTGTAAATTAAAAATTTACATGCATGTTTGGATTGATGAAGGTATTTTATTTCATTAAAATGCTCAAATCCCATAAGTTCAGCCATTACTGAGGCTGTTTATGGGACTAATATTTCAATGCACAGTTGACATGCAGGGCTGTTATACCTTTGCAGTGTGCACAGATCATAAAATACCAATGTTAACAAAAGTCACTGAGCTGAGTGTAAAAACTAATTGGGCCAGGTGAATCCAGACTTCATTTTCTTTCACCAAAAAGTCTTCAGTTTTTAAGTGGACGTTAGAATGCACTGTGGGAGACAAGTCAACATTTTTTTAATGTCTCTAGTGAATTGAAACACGAGTTGGACAAAAACTTCTGCTCACTCCTTGCTTAGGACTTGAATTCTATTTTCATCATAATATGTCGAAGGCAGATGGAGGTTTACGGTTATTCTCCCCAAGATTTCTCAATAAACAACTCCTAGGATATCATTATTTCTCACCAACAAGTGGGATTCATATCACCCCTAACCACCCCAGCCTGGTGTGCCAATCTCTGCCTTCTCCGGTAACCAAGTGAGCTCCAGCTGTGCCCATTGTTACAAGCCCAAATCTCCAGTTATGTGCTGTTCTCACCTACCCTAATTGGAGCCCACTGTGTGACAGCCGTGTCATTGGCTCTGTGTCAAGATGCCAGCACAGAAACTGCAACTGAGCAACAGCGGTGGAGTGGATGCAAGCACAACACCTGTGCAGAAAGCACCTGCAGAGGCAAAAAAACTGAGAAACCTCAGAGCAGTAATTGCATTTTAAGGACAGTGAGAACATTCTTGCCATTGGCTATAATGATCCTTAATGTGTCAGTTTTCCACAACTTCACAAAAAATTTTACAATGTTTCCTGAGCCCTCAGGGTGATAAAACTTTTTCAAACTGACAAAGACTGCACAATCATTTAGTTCAGGTAATAAAGCACAAAATTAGGTTGCTTTGAGGTTTTCACCTGACAACTTCAATGTTAAAGTTACAGACGCTGTAGTCGGCTGCTCATGCAACAAAGTTAAGAGATAAATTAAAGACTGGAGAGCAGATTATGCCTAAAAGGGAAACACAGACCACAAGACTGGAACAAATTAAAATTTTGAGGATAGTACATTTGGGCTGAATTTAACGATCTAATAGACAAGTCAACTTTGTCCCACGACAGTCTCACATCATGAGATGCAAGTCTGAACATAGAAATCATGTTACAACAAAAGACCATCATTCCTTGATTAAAACAACATGTGTCAGACTTTTGGAACAATTTCATTGTATAGATGTAAATATTTTCTGGTTTCTTTACTCCTCAGTGACAGTAAGCTGAACATCTTTGGACTGTGGACAAAACAAAACATCTGAGGATATCATGTTGGGCTTTGGGAAACACAGATCAACATATTCTGACACTTTATAGACAAAACAACTAATTGAAAAATTGAGAAAATAATCAACAGATCAATTTGCCAGTGACAGTAATCTTTACATGCAGCACTACTGTAGAAACTAAGGCAAGTCCTAAGCAAGTGTAACTGAAATTATTACAGGAGTCACACCTGAGCACACATCAATTAACTGCAGCTCTCAACCCTGTCAGTTCTTGAAATAATTTGGAGTATTCGCTCTGCAACCAATGTCACTGTGTCAGCTTACCTATTTTTATCCTTTAAAACTGCCATAACACTGAATTTATTTTAAGCTATGAATCAATCAGTCTATGTTTGTTCAGTTAGATATCTTATTTTTGTAACACAGCAGTTTCAAATCTTTCAGAAATTATGGACAATGGTAGATTCCCTTTCTCATACACAGAACATACTAAGGCTGCAACTAATGGCTATTTTCTTTGCCAGTTAATCTGTTCAATCATTTTCTCAATCAATCACTTAGTTGTTTGGTCTATAAAATGTCAATTCAAACGTCTTGTTCTGACCACAACCCAAATATATTCTGTTTACTATCATAAAAGAGAATGAGAGTAGAGAAACCAAAAATTATTGACATTTAAGAACCTGGAACCAGATAATTTCGACTTTTCTGACAAAAAAGCTTAATGATCAATTCAAAATTGATTCATCATTGCAGCTCAAGAACCAATACACCCCTCCATTGAGAATAAATAAGAAAACACTCTAAACACTTCAAACAACAAAAAAGGACCACTTGCATTGCTTGCAACAATGCTGCAATATGATGATCAGCGGCAGAGCCTGAACGTGAGGGAATTTCAGATTAATTAAATTATGACCTATTTGTTGCACAAACTAACAGTACATATAAGTACATCAGCAGGAAAATAACACTTCCCAGCGCCACAACAAAAACATTTCGCGTTAATAATGAGCTGCAGGAGCACAGCAGAGCAGGGAGCGACTGTCTGCTGATCTTTACTCACCGCTGATGGGAGAAGCCACAGACAGGTGATGGCAAAGTTCAAACACAGCGCCCTCATTTTGCAGCAGCGTGTCTCCATCCAGAGAGCAGGTCGTTTCTGAGGCAATCTGCCCGACTGAATACTGTAAGTGGTGATTTACTGAGTCAAGGCTTACGCTCACTTCAAAAGTAGAGAAGAAGACATTCATTCCGCAGTGAGAGACTCAAAAATCCCCAAGAAGATCTGGAGTGAATACTCAGCTCAGTGCTCCTTCTCCTCTCCCCCACCACCCTACTCTCTCACTTTCCATCTCTCTCCATCTTTTCTTCCTCTCTCTCTCTCTCTCGCGCTGCCCCTACACACGCGCACACGCGCGCGCGCACACACACGGAGTCCTCACTTGCCTCCCTGCTCATTTTCACCACCTGGCCGGCCCTTATTATGACTCATCAACCCGGGGAAAGGCGCTCTCAGGCGGGCACAGTTTGACAGCCCTCCCCGCTGTCCCCGCATACTTTAGCCACGGGGAGGCTGACAAAATGACAAGGGCTCTCTCCGGGAAATGTAAAAATCACTGACAAGTCTGCTGAGATGCTGCCACTGCCTCAGCCTATCAGTGGAATTTCAAGCCAACAAATCACTCCATGTAATAACCAGCAGACAAGTTGTCTTTAATAAAAGATAAGAACCTGTAGAAACCCATTAAGTTTCTTACTTACCCATGTTCAAGGGCCCCAACGTTGTAAGCCAGCTGTTAGCTTAGCATGCTTCGTGCGAAATAATTGATTGTGAAAAAGGAGTAGGCCTACATTCAAATTTTCAATACAGTTCTCTGCTTTACTTCTACTGTGACAATTATGTCCATAACAAAATAATTTTACATGTTTAACTCGCCATATCGTAACAAGGACACGAGAAAAAAAAAGTAAAACTGAAGAAAAACTTTTGTTTCCTTGGAAGGTAACCGGAAACAAGGGGTACCGTTACGGCAGCCATATTTATTTGGGTTACTTAAAGGAGAGGGCAGACAGGAGACAGCTACTGAAGCAGGTTAAATTTTGTGTACAATTTATGGACTATTTTTGTTCCAAGAGAAAGGACGAGCCTTTGGTCATTGAGGACAGCTCTTCAAAACACGGTATGATATGACATTAGCATTTCACACAACGACAGGGAATCTGCTTTCTGAAATAACATGTTATCTTATAGCCCCCTTTATTTTTGTCATTTATTTATTTGTGATCCGTCAGTGACACTCATAGTTGTTTACGTTTATCTATATAGCGTTATATCTAAACACATATCTTTGTAACAAAGTTATACACGACTTATTTAGTCCTGCTAGCTAATTAACTAGCAGGATATGCCAAAAAGCCGACCGATAAAGGTCGTGTCTAGAAGGGAACCCCAGACCCGCAAGAGATCCCTCGAGAGTGACCATTTTAACCCAAACCATGGTTTTCTCCGAGCCATAATCAAGTGTTTTCTGTCCCTAAACCTGCATAGCTTTTAATCACAGCGTTGTCACAAAGGTGACTGTCTTGATTAGTTTGCGCAAGGTGTGCATTGAAGAAACAACGCGAGAGTTGCACAAATCAAGGGTTCCCATCTAGTCACGTTAAGATAGTGCATTGGAGAAGACGGAAGTTAAGAGTAGTGATTCTTTAAGGAATCTGCAGGGGTCCGTGAAAAGTTTTCAGATTCACTCATTTGAATTAATGTGTACGTGTGTATATTTGTTTGTTTATTTGAATATTTATTTATTCACAAAAGCACCATAGTTCGACAAATAATATTACAATTTTTAAATTTAAAATGCTTCATAGATTACATTTTAATCCAACAATGGTGGAAACCACCTCTCGCAATTAAAATCTCTGGCTAGGCCTCTTATTGTGCTAAAATATTTTTAGGCAAATTTTACATTTTCTTTTATTTATATCTTATATATATTTAACAAGCCTACACACAAAAAAATTAAATAAATAAAATAGTATCTGCGTTTCATTTTATGAATGCAAGTCAAATTCTCGATGTGTGTGGGTAATCTGTGTTGACATGGTCCATTTTTTTCCACTATATGCCTGATATGTTTCGAAGACATTTTTCTTGTGTGATTTTATGACATAACTAAGAAGAAATGTTAAAACACATGTCTATCCCAAAGGACATGTATGAGGGGAGTGTAAATTTTTATATTTATTATTATTGTAAGGGTGCTGAGGAAAAAAAAGAAGACAACCTCTGGGTTAGAACCTGTAGAACCAGTGTGAAGGGACAAAGATTTCGTGAGTGTTGTTGTAGTTGATGTCATTCCAGAGTAGAAAGTCGCTAGTTTCTCTGTCGTTTTGATGCGATTAATGACGGTCCTCATAGTAGACGGTGTATCTGGATCATAGACATATACAGTCTATGATCTGGATACGAGATTTTTTCAATTCTGGTATTTTTGTACAGTGAACCGTAAGTGAGAATATTAAGGCGGAGGATTGGGTCGGCCACTTAGTCCTTTTATAGTAAATCATTTATGTGTTTGTGAAGAATAAAGATGTTCGTGAAGAGAAACGGTAGTCCAGGCAAATCGTATGAAGCCGTGCACTCTGCCGGCCTTCCTGTATTTGTGAAAAAAAATAATAACAACTTAAACATTTTATCACGCATGTAACAAGACATACAGCACATGACTCAACTGTGAGCTATATCTCCTCAGCAAACTTTGGTTGATCAGTATGAAGATGGTGTCTGCGCTTGGAGATTGTCATTTCAAAGTCAGTATATCTTTGTTTATTTGGTTACAAATTATGATTTTATCTAATTCAAGCATGCATACAAACTAGTAAGTGTTGATTTTTTAATCATATTATCATTAAGTATGTAACTAACAAAACATAGATTGTCTGACAGTCGTAAACCGGGTACTCTCACAATAAGAACAGTAGGAATGTCCTGCAACCGTTTACCCGCTTGACATACATATCATCTCTGTGTTTTTGTGCGCATGCGTTCCAGTAGATGCTCGTAAGAAAATATTTTTACAAACGCTGTCCGTGTATCGGATCGTTCCAATTTATCGCATATATGTCACCCCATCGTTTCATTCTATACTCACATAAACTTTTGGCGAACGGGAAAGGGAGGGTTTTCATTTTAGAAACGATATTTTAAAAAACAGAGGCGTGGTCAGTTCGCCATATTCCCACAATGCCTAGCGCACATATGGTGGTTACAAGTTAAACTGTTTGCATTTATCTCTAACCTGCAGCGTTTTGGTGCGATTTTTGAAGATCTTCAGTATAGATTGTTTGTATATTGATCACAAATCATATCTGTAATGGCGTTTTTATTTTCTGAACCGTAAGCGAGAATGCTAAGGCGGAGAATAGGGTCAGAAGCTCACAATACAACAGTTCAGTACACTCTTGTTTCTCTTCAGATCGTATAAATCTTTCGCCTTTTACTAAAGATTTCCGTGGAGAGGAACAATAAGAGTTTCACCCAATTTTTTGATGCCCTACTTTAGTGGGGCTTTCTAAGTTGTTGAATATAAAATATTGTTACATCACGCTGGAGAAATTTGGTGATGATATTGATTGGAAACTGCTTTCTATGTAGGCATGTGTTTTCATAGTTTATTATAGTAGTGTTTTTTTAATATGTGAATTCTTAACCGTGTAGATAAAACGTGCTATGTATGTGGTCCAGTAGGTTAATAATGTCTTTGTTGAAAACACAACTTCGTCTGAATGATCTATTGAAACGAAAATATTTATTTTTCAATAATAATAATAATAATGTTAATAATAATTAAATTATTTCAGGTGGTACACAAAATCGAACAAGACATGCAGTGAATCAGTTAATTACGTGCCTATGACCACTAGAGGGCGCACACTTCAAAATTCACCCAGACTAAGTTACTTGAACAGCGGCTGCTAAGTTTTCAATCAAATAATTACGTTTGATATCATGTGGATGTTCACATTACCATGCCCTCGTCATAAAATAAGATTAAGACATTGCTTACAAACGAATGAAATCGACATTATGTCTTTGTTGTTTATTAATCTGCTCGTCTCATATCTGACTTCACCGTGACAAAACACCGTGGAAACCTTTCGTCATCTTGTTTGTCTGGCTTAGAAACAAAAGTTCGTCTGATCTATCTCCACATACAATGAAAGAGTCCCATCTTATTTACAGGCGGTACAGAGTAAACTTTTCAAGCAGACAGGCAGTGAATGCTTCCTCTTCTTCTTTGTGTTTTTTGCGGATGGCAATGGTAGCTTTTAGGTGCATACCACCACCTACTGCACCGGAGTAATTACAGGCAGTGAACCAGTTAATTTACGTGCCTTTGACCGTGACAAGGCACATTCAAACTTAACCCCGAGTACAAGACTTGAAACACGATACACCACAGTTGGTTCAAGCTTTAGTTATTAATTCTGCACAATTTATATAAACATTAATTAAAGTTAGGTAAAGGTTAACAAATACTGGCTTTTAGACACTCAAACTTTCAGTTTTAGTGACACAGATGCCAGAGGTGGAAGTAAGTTACCAATGTGCAAGTCACAAGCAAGGCTCAAGTTACTGTGGTGTGAATCAACAAGTCAAGTCTTGTCCTTGCTGTAGATTAAGCAAGTCATGTCAAGTCGTTGCTCAGGTAAAGCAAGTCAGAGGTCAAGTCATACGAAATTTTGGTGATCCCCACATTCCATAAAGCAATTAAAGACAGTGGTCATAAAATTTAAAATTTAATTTTCAACATTAAATTAAAACCGTTGAAGCATCAGGTTTGCAGTAGAAATCACCTAATCATGTTTCAACAACAAAATTTTAACTGATCAATATAGAAACATGCAAGTGTTTAATAAAAAAGTCAAGTCCTTTTGAGTCATCTGTCTCAAGTGTAGTCAACTGTCAAGTCATGAATGCGAAGTCAAAGTCAAATCGAGTCTATAATCAGTGTTACTCAAGCAAGTCTTAAATCCTCAAATTTGTGACTTAAATCTGACTTAAGTCAAATCATGTGACTCAAAATGTAGACAAATGCATATTCTTCGTTGTTTTGTTTTTTTTAAATCATCCTGCAAGTAGACCAGTGACTGCAATTTTCAAATGATTAAGTGTTTTATCTATGCATGTTCAAATCACCATACCCTCATAAGAGGTTTTGGACGTCTACGTTAGAGATGCTCTATGATTTTTGTTATCAGACTGCGTGGCTTGTGAATGGGATCCGAGTTGAGTAGCTGCATTTCGCCCAGTCGCCTATGGGGGCAGTAGTACATCAGCGGCGCCAAAATCTGCAGAAGAAGAAGTACGGGGTTGGTGTGGGGGGGAGAAACCCAAAGGAAAGAAAAACAAAATGTCGAGTACCGTTAACACGTGAGACTGGCCAGTCTCTGCCAACATCAGCCTGGAAGAGGGCTGCTTTTCTCGTTCAAAGATTAGTTGTGTAACGTTACATCACTGAAGTGAAACGTATCGCAGCCGTCCGTCCAGTGGAGCAGCCAGCCGGGAAGAGGAGGAGGAGGAGCGCTTACAGCCGAATGAAAAGGGGGATGAAACAAGTGGACCAGATGAAGAGCAAATGCATGTCGACCAGCTGAGAAAGGTCCACATGTAAATCTTGTTATCCTGTAAACTGTTGATTATTCAGAAGTTAGATGTCTTCAGTTTAAAGCAGTCATGGATGCTGGTATCATTGTAAAGATTGAAGACATAACAGACTGTGACATTGCTGCTGTTGCTGCTGCTGCTCCTGCTGCCAGTGATCATCAACAAGAAGTGGGGGACACACCACCAACACAAAAGCAAAAGAGGAATAAACAATCTGCAATTTGGAAATATTTTACTACCTGTGAGGATGACGTGACCAAGGTGGTGTGCAACATATGCAACAGAGTGATGAGCAGAGGCAAGGATTTAGGGCATTTAACCACCAGTGCTATGCACAACCATGTGCATTACAAACACCGCAATGTGGCAGGCATCCGTAGCACTCAAGGTAGCAGGAGACTACCACAGCCAACCCCTACCCCTCCTGCCCTACCCCTACCCCTGCAACCCTTTGCACCACTTGATTTTCAGGATTTCCATTTTGAAGCCCTCAATCAACCAAATGACCCAATGACCCAGACAGTCACTGAAAGTGTGGGTGAAATGATTTGCACAGATCTTTTGCCATATTCTTTTGTAGAGAACAAAGGCTTCTGTAAACTTATGAATGTGGTGGCACCTCAGTACACACTTCCCACAGGCATTCAGTTCAGCAACAAAGTTGTGCCACAGCTTCACCAGAAAATCAAAGCTAAAGTGCAACACAACCTTCAGAACATTGAGGGCAATGTTGTGCACTGCACAGCTGATATTTGGACTAAAAGGTTCTCCACCAGCTCCTACCTGTCCCTCACAGGACATTGGTTTGTGCAGAAGACATCAGAGAGTGGGGCTACGACACACAAACGTGTCAGTGCGTTGCTTAATATGAAGGTCATCGATACAGAGTACACTTTCACCCCAGCAGAAATCCGGCAACATCTCCAAGAGCTTGTTGAAGAGTGGCAAACTGTGGTTCAGCGCAGATTTACTGTTGGCTTCTTTGTTAGTAACAACACTTGCAATATGGTGAAAGCCATGTCAGACAGTGACTTTGTGCACATTAGATGCATGGCTCATTCCCTTCACTTGATTGTAACAGGTGCTATTGAGGAGTGCCATGGTGTGGTTAGTGTAATGAACACTGCAAGACAAATCACCAGCACTGTACACAAGTCTGATAAAGCCACAGCGAGGCTGCATGTGATACAGGAGCAACTCGGCCTTCCTGTGGCTGCCTTGATCCATGATGTGCTGACCAGGTGGAACACCATGTTGTTCATGCTGCAGCGCCTGCTGGAGCAGAAGGAGGCACTGATAGCCCTATCCACAGAGATGGACCTGGGTGGGTCTGTCTCAGAGCATCAGTGGACTTTGATGGAGGCCATAGTCAAAGTCCTGGAGCCGTTTGAGGAAGCAACACGTACAGTGTGCCAAGATGATGCATCTATTTCCTCAGTGATTCCATGCATCCAGGCCCTCAGAGCTGCACTGAACAAACTTGTAGCAGATACAGATGTGGGTGATCTGTTGGAGACTCGCACCCTAGTTTGTTTACTGCAGAGCCACCTCGAGGAACACTTTCAACGTGTCTTTGAAACACCCACCAACGCCTATTTTAAAGCTACCCTCCTGGACCCCAGATTTAAGATCATGCCCATGGCACTGCTCAGCAAATTGGATTTTGGAAGATTGAAAGCTGCTGTGGCAGTGGAGGTGGAGGAGTTGTTGGAGCAGGACAGCATGCCTTCAGCAGGTGAAGCTGGCTCTTCCTCAGAGGGCATCAAGCCAACAAGCCTTTTCTGGGGTGCAATGCAGAGCCTCACAGCTCATAATGCAGCATCAAAGAAAGTGACATCGTCAGGTTTAGTGGAGTCCTACCTAGCAGAGACTAGCACACAGTCACTGGCCTCCGACCCAGTCATTTCATACTGGTCAGCAAAGATGGCACAATGTCCTGCACTGGCTCGAGTGGCAATTAAATATCTGGGCTGCCCACCCACGAGTGTCTCCTCCGAGAGGCTCCTGAGCACAGGAGAAGATGCTGTTGGTCCAGATGACAGACTTCTCCCTGTCCATGTGCCGCAGCTGGTTTTCACCAAGTACAATTTGGTGAGATTTCAATAACTGTCTTTTGCTGTGTGCTGTCTTGTCTTAAAGATGTTGCACTCTCTCACTGCAAGTTGTCTTATATATGCCATTCTGTTTGACATGCCAGTATTTAAACATTGGATTAAGCTTGAAAGAAAGAAAGAAAAAACTGACACAAGTAGGGCAAAAATATGTGGATAAAGCTTGATATGTAGTTTTTAGTTTCCTTTGGTATGTGAAAATTGTGGTGTTGATAATAGACTAACGTGTTCTAAATGCTGTTCCAAAGGCTGTCTATGTTTAAGTGCCATGTTCAGTGTCCATGTAATTTAAAGAAAAAATATCTTCTGCATTCTCCCCAAAAAACATTTAATTTTGCCCTGCTGGACACTTTGTCATCACACACACTGTACTGGATCTGTGACCCACTGTCTCACCACACTGTTATCTTATATTTTAATTTGTATATTTTGGTGAATGTGTTGCAATAAAGAATAAAAAACACAAAGAAGGTTGTGTGATTCACACTGTTTCTAAGTGCACTTCAGGTTTAATGTTTTATATATGTATATAATTCAGGCATTTGGATAATTTTATCAGCAGCAATTAGTGCAAACATTTGAAACCATTTTGAGCAGCATGGCTTGTATGCGCAAGCCCAATCTAGTAAATTTTCTTTGCACTGTTTACATTCTTTGTTAATGTGAAGCTATGTACATGTTAAAATGGCTTTGAGGCCTCTATTTACGAAACTATTAAGGACCCAGAGAGCCTTGCAAATGGTAACAAGCATGTTAGTAGATATTTTATTATACAATAATCATTAAAATGCTGATTTTTAAAACGCATTAATTAATACCATGCAAAGCTGTGCTTAAGAAGTGGAATTTGTAAATGAATAGTAATGTTAAATGGGGATAAATAATTAGATTAATGTTTTTAACAATATAGCTCAATAGTTTAACAGTGGTTCTTTATGTTTGTATTTTGATTTACTATCAGTTTCCCATTTGCCAACTCTTATCACTATTAATCTGGCACTCAGAGGTTTTTGTTGTGGCCAAACTTTACTTACCTGTTGTGAGATCTAACAGGAACTCTAACTGTCCACTTATTTTAAAAACTGTTATGTCAATCTGATTTAGAAATATATTGATGCAACACTCAAAATGTAAACAGGAACATGTTGTATTTGGCATTATTTGTGATGTTGCAATAAAAAATTAGTGATTTAAAAAAAGAAATGTATAGATGCATGTCTTTATGACCTTTTGCAAAGCTTTCCAGGTTTCCCTCTCCTCAGTGCTAACTACAGACCTAACTAGCAGAACTTAAGCATCTGACCATTTGTACTATCATTCTATTCACAACAAAGCCAATGCATCACCTGATTGTATCTTACCAACGTATTAATGTACATAGTGATGAAATTGTTTTTCAAACTATTAAATGAATAATCTCTACGTTTCTCATGCTTCACCACAAATACATCGCAGCAAACACATTTCTGCTGTGATATTTTTCAGATTACAAATATAGAAAATAGCTGATTTCCAATTTGTGCTGATATCAAAGTGTTTTGCAGGCTCTTTGATTGCATGTCATGGTTTTTATGTCACAGTGATCTCTTCCAGCAGATCAGCAGGGAAGTAGCCCAGCTTGCGTCCAGTGCTGACCTTCAAGTAGCCGCCCTTCTCATCTCCTTTCTTCACCACAATCTGAAACACAGAACACAATATACTAGTGCAGTGAGTTGATGTTTTGATGTTACATGTCTGGTGCTTTTAAAGCTGTCTTTTTTTCCCCCAGTGATCACTAAAGACAAAAACTGTAGTAAAGGTACGACATCTGTTCAGTCCAAACATTAGCACAAACTAATAGTGTCATCATATCAGAATTTTAAACTTTAATACAACAGTATATATATATTTTAAAAAAAAACTCAACACCTCTTCCAATATCAAAAGAAAAAGAAGTCTTATTGGCTCCAAAATAAGATTTTTTTTTTTCTTTTTTAAAAAGTTAACAACCTGCACACAGTGCTGGGCCTGGTACAGAAAAAGTCACTGAACACTGTCTTGACTTGCAAAAGTTTAAGCAAAAAAGACTGAACTGTAGTCTTGTACCATTTCTAAAAAATAATTTTGGTACTTTCAATACTATCAAATATATAATAATCAGTTATATACTCACTTACTAGTTTGAACATGTGGTATCAAAAAAGTATCTAAGTAAGTAAGCTTAGCATCAACACATAAAAAACATTGTTCAGTGTTGTGCAAAATCTGATTGGAGATACTTTGCATGTTGTTTAATGAAACACTCAGAGAGCAGTTACCTGATCCTTCTTCAGTGTGATTTGTCCCATCTCTCTGTTCCCTACAAAGGAGCGCGTCACCTTGTAAACTTTTTCCGATGCACGCACTTTTAGGAGGTAGTTAGTGGGGAAGTAGCCTGTCTTCTCTCCCATCTTTCCCTTAGAATTAAGAGTGAACAGACAGTAAGTTCATCTTCCACCAAGAACAACTAAAACAGGGTTAACTGCAAACTGAAACAGCAGATTTAAAGGATCAAATGAAAGCTAAAAGAATCAAGAAACTTTATTGACAAGAAAAGTTAAACTCACCCTCCACCACTCTTCATTGGAGTCATCCAGTACTGTGATCCGATCACCAGGGCTAACACATAAATACGTACACAATAAATGTCTTGTATCACTGCCTTTTTGTTTGACAATTATATTTCAAAATCAAAATAGTACAGTGTTCACTTGTGAAAATTGGGGTAGTTTTTTTCAATAAAATAATGAATGCTTCATACTGCATGTAATAACTACATGTTGGGAATTATTTGCATCAGTCAAACGTACTGGAAGTCGAGGTCGTCTTTCTCTATGGCCTTGAAGCGGTAGAGAGCCAGGTAATAGTGGGAATGGGAGAATGTACCCTTACTCTGTTGACAAGACAGGACAGATGCTACAGCATGTGACAGCTGAATTATAACAAAAGCTTGTATGCATATAGTATTACAGCCAGTGGAACAGGGCAGTACTTTTAGTAGGTGCTTGAGAATAAAACTGAACTGTTTTCTTACCTTGTCATCTGCTTTGTCTCCTCCTTTCTCCTTCTTATCATCAGGCTTCCCTGTGTGAACATCAGACATCAGAGTCATCAACAAATTCTTTGCTTTTGATGCCAAACTTAAAAGATGGAGAATGAGTCACTTCACGTTATCTCCAGTTTTTCGTATGGAACATCCTTGTTAAATTAATGACTTTTTAATGTTTTTACCGTACTTAAAAGAAAACAATTTTTTCTGAAGTGTTTTGATTTTATTAATTCCACATTGCATACATGAATATGCACAAATATTGCCTGAACCACAGACAACATGTAACCATGATCATAGTTTCTTTGTACCTTCTCCTCCCTCCTCGTTCTCTTTGGGCTGTTGGTTCTCTTCTTCTTCTTCCTCCATCATCATCATCATCTAGAGGAGAAACATTGCTAATCAGAACTTTATGTAAATATTTGTGTTTATATTTCATATCATTTCCATTGTATTTGTTTTAATATTGTTATGTCTGGATTTATACTTGAACAATTTCCTGTACTGGTATGAAGGGAAAACCAATACATTCCTGTGTGTGCAGGTGGCTGGAGAACTCAACAATTTATTGCTTCAATTGACTACATTTACCATTAACACTGACTGGAGGTTCTCATGAAAAATGACAAACTTCCTCTTTGAGTAATTTTAGTGAATAAGTTAAATATATGTTATATACATTTTTTTGATTAAAATTATACTGTACACTCACATTTTTCTTGTCATTTTCATTCTTTTTGCGCTCCTTATTTGCCATGATGACACCCACCCGCAGGGTGTCAAAGACGGGGTCATTCCGGTTTGGGTTGTCTGGTTAAGGACAATGTAGTCAGATTGTTAAAGGGGATTAAGTGAATTATATATATTCACAAATAGACTGGACTCACTTCACAGAATGTAATTTGATTGATGAAAAAAGTTTAAATTGAGACATATTGTGGACTCACTTGAATCTGGTTGGTCGCTGCTGTACAGGGGTGAGCTGTAGGCCCGTCTGAAGCCAGGTGGCTACAGGAAACAAACATGTCATGTTTCAGTATTTCCAGCCATTTTAGTTTAGGAATATCTGTGACAAAAAGTAGTGGGAAGCTGTTTACATTTTAGTGGGCTACTGTTCTAACTGTGTATTGTTCTTTATAGGTTGTGACAGCAGAAGGAACAGGACTCACAATTTTACCAAAACACCTCTGGAACTCGACGTAGGACTGACATGAATGGTGGATGTTGGTCTTGCAGTTTTTACACCTCAGAGCAAACTTGTTGTTCACTGACAAATAAACAAAGGAAGAGCATTTGGGTGAGTAAGAAAACAAGATTAAGCACATGTTTAAGAAAGTATAATATAATGTTGATGTTTGTGTGTGTGTTTTCTTGACATGATTTCTGATACATACAGACTATCATGCGAGCACAGACATCACAGAACTTGGGTTTCTTGCAGTAGTGGTCCTTGAACTTGTGGGGTTTGTCGTTGACCCGTACGACTGGCTCTTGAGGTTCTGGTTCCTTCTCCTCAACCTCAACCTCCTCCTCATATATGAAATAGACCTGGACACACAAGGGTTGTTTCTCATTTAAAAGTCATGTAAAAACACCAAAACGTGTTGACCTCTTAGACGAGGTGATCAAATGGTTGCAACTTTTATGTTATTAGCATGCAGGCTAATTCTCACAGCCTCCCAGTTATATTATGGTTAAGAGATATCATACAGCACTTGGAACTATAGAAACTACTTTGTGGCTCTGAGAAAATGTTGCGTCCCCTCCTAATCTACTCTGAATCTAAACTTTAAACATATGTAACTTTCAGACATCATTGTCATTGTTTTTGAGAACACACTGCATCAATTAATCTTTCTATAATGAATTCTTAAGAAACTTCAAAACCCCACCCTTCTTTGTTGTGTGTTTTTGTTTTAATTTGTGTGTTTTTGTTTTTTTAAATCCTCTGTCAATCATTTATTAATTTCTTGACCTTTTTGCTGTTTGTAAAAAAAAAAATTTAAATGTTGCATTGCACTTACCTGTCAAAATGAAAATCAAACACAATTAAATCCCTTTTTCTTTTCTTTTTTGTGCAAATGTTAGCTTCAGTTGCCTAAATTTAATCAGGGTCATTAGAAAGAGACAGTAATGAAGTGGTCTTGCTCTTTAGTGTCACCCAGTTTTCATCATTTGATGTCCCTGTTTTGTAAAATCATGATGCATATTTTGCATTGTCTACTTTTATTCTCTCAATGTTGTTTTTGAAAAACCATCAATGTGGTGTAGTATTTTCATGATGTGCACATTCAGTCATTTAGGTCATTTGATGCTTGACAAGATTTGTATTCTGTTGTTGTCTAAAGAGTCCCTAAACCTGCAGTGATCATCCCTCACTGAACAGGCAGCAGTGTGACTTGGTCCCACGAGGGATAAAAGGCAGAAACACTAAAGTCCAGGCTCATATTTTTCCAATTGACGCTGCACTGCGTTCCTGCCCCAGCTGGTGGCTATTTTAAACTGGCCGGGAATGGCACTGCTAACAGTGGGGGGTTGACATGCTCCTGTCACTCACAGTGTCTCCGTCCTCTTTTACTACGTTGTCAGGAGCTGGAGGGTTGTCATGGATATCCACAGAGTTTTTGTCATCCTCCCTGACACACACACAAAGAAAAAAGAACAGTAGGATCAAATTAGGCAGCTGAATATCTTACTTTAATGTTAAAGGTTTGTCTTTCCACAGTCTCAGCTTTTAATTTAAACTTAAACTTAAACTTGGACTGTTTATCATTCGGTGAACATTCGATACTTCACTTGACGTGAACATAAAAATGGCCGAATAACAGGACTTTCACAGGATAACCTCTTGGAGGGACCTGATATAACTGATGTGCTTTGTGGTGATATCAAATTGCTATTCCACCTCAAAATACTTGAATGTTGATGATTTATTCTGGGAGATTCTCACATTTTCTCAAATGAACATGAAGCTGCTTTATCATCATGTAGAAATACATAGTGAAAACTGTAATGGTTTGGAGGATTTTATGCTTTTCAGTCCGGTCTGTTGCAACATTTAGCTCTCTAGAATCTGAAGGGAGGCTCGTGGAGATGCAGGAGGTGCAGGCAGGCAAAGTAGGGCAAGGAATATACTTACTGGTCCATGATGTTTGGTGGATAATGTCAGTACTGCCTCACCTACAAAGATATAAATATATGTTATGTTGTTAGTTTTGAAAGAAGTAATGCAGATTCATGATACTGGGGATAAATGTCAATGATTTTAGAAAGCACTTAATTAGAGAGCTAAACTTCAGTCTTGTCCCTCTTCAACCTCAAATAACAAAAATAGTGCGTGAAATTAAAATGTGTTTGTTTAACTATTTCTTTTCTTATATCAAGTGCTATATTGGTCAAATTAATAAGCATCACAAACCATATGTGCATCTATCTAAATTTTCAACTATATGAAATAAGCTGCTATTTAGCATTTATATTTGTCATGTATGACTGTTGGCCTTCACATGGCATCCAGTCAAAAGGTATCAAATAGATTTTGACCCAGTGTTTTATTATCCTTCATCCTCTATTAGAGGATAATGATTTAAAAACTGAATGAGGCCTAAGTATGGTATTTCTGATATAGATAATAGATTAGTACACTACTGTTCAATACAAGGATACAGATACAGGACAAGATTGTATAGCAAGATTTCAGTGTAGTTCTCTCTTTGATTGGTTGATTGGGAAAAGAGAGAAGTTGCCTTGTACCAGATTTAGCTTACTAGCTAATTTCCATCTGCAGTCCCAGTGCGGGTGAAAATGTTCATCATGTTCTGTATGAACACTGAACAAAAAAACTTTGCTATGCACAGACATTCATACACAAACACACATACTGTGTGAGTTCACTTGTCCACTTCACCCAAACTATTCTAGGGTTGTGAAATTCAATCTCATCACAGCTAAATATGGACCCAGTCAGGAAAAGAGGAATAAAACTCTAGAAAGTAGTATGAGCACAATAAAAAGAAGTCACTGTGAAATGGCAAAAACATTCTCCTCAAGTTAGTTATTCAGCGAACCTTTATGTGACATCCTTACTGAAATAGAAAAGAATAAACTGACTTACATGCTTTTGTTACAGAAACACATTTTCTAGTGAAATAACTCAAAACCTCAGTCGTGTACTGAAACATACCTGTTGTCAAAGTTCACGCAGCCCAGAGGAGAAATTTAAAAAATCCAGTGTGTGAGTGAATGTCTCTGTGAATGAGTCCTTCACCTGCTGGTGCTGACTGGAGCGCTGCACAGCCGGGGGATCTGAGTCCAACAGACCAGCCAACCAACCTGCCTCCTCACTTCAGGCCCTCAGGATTCAACACTCTGGGCCCTCTCTTTATTCCCTGTATTGTCCCTTTAGGTGATTTCCAAAGTGCTCGGGTGTGAGTGTATGTCTCTATTTGTGTACTTACCTATGATTTGGGGTGTGTGTGTCTGTGTGTGTGTGTTTGTGTGTGTGCGTGCCAGACTGAGCACTCATGTGTCAAGCTGACTGTTTGGGACAGCTGGGGACTTCAGACTGAGCACCGATGACGAGGAGTAATCAGATACGTTCTCTCCCTCTGTCTTCATTACGCACATATACACACCTCTTTCCCCTTGTCCCACTTTTTCACAAACAACAGCAACACACATGCATTCACACTGTTCACCGTCCTCTTATCCTCTGGAGACTAAGAAAAATCCACAAACCTGTGTCAACTATTTATTAAACATTTAATCTGATAATTCACATTAAATGTCGGTATATGAATTATTGTGGCCGTGCTGTGTTGTAAGCAGGACTATAGCTACAATCCGAGACACTGAGTTAATGTCCTCAGTAATATTTGATTATTTCAGGGTTTAAATATCTGAAGCTCAGTTTACATACAATTACACTGATTTTAGACATATTTTAAGGCTGCTTCTGATATTTCTTTAGACAAATCTCTTAAAATTTAACCATTTGAAACAGATTTGCACCATAATGTATGGAGATATAGAGAATATACAACTTACAAATGTTTTAATCCACTCA
This sequence comes from Lutjanus campechanus, assembly GCA_027495735.1. Taxonomy (NCBI): domain Eukaryota; kingdom Metazoa; phylum Chordata; class Actinopteri; order Lutjaniformes; family Lutjanidae; genus Lutjanus; species Lutjanus campechanus. The sequence goes on from JAJHUR010119030.1 coordinate 19,975, forward strand.
ATTCAATGACATAATGACAAAATCTCATGTGAGTAGGACTGCACATGGGGAGTTTTGTCTGGACCTAGATTAATTTCATGAATGAAAGCTGGCTGTAAGTGCGTGGTGAAGTCACAGGGACCCTGATAGTGATCTGAGAAGGTGGGTCATGGGATCACTTAAATTAAACATGTCTTTTTTTGTGTGTTACAGTAAGAGCATGAATGTGCAGTGGCCAGATTGACTGTCTGTGAGTCCTGGAGTAAACATGAGCTGTTTGCCTCTACCCTTTTTCTCATCTTCTGTGCATTGTATTTATTAGTTAATAGTAATCAACGATTGATAACTTAATAAGGTACAAATATATTTAGAGATTTTGCATCATGTAAACCCAATATAAGCTGAATTAATAAAGACTACATTTTATCTCTTGATCTTGAGGGAGGTCAATATTATGTAATAATTGAGGTGTTACCTTAAAGTAGCGCTGAACAATTGATTGAAATTTTATCGAAATTGCAGTATGGCCTATGCAATTTTCGAATTGCAGGAGGCACAATCTGTGTCGAAGAATACCACTTTTAAGTAAACATTGTCACACTGGCAGATGTCCTGGCTCACACATCATATTCTACACACTTAAGAAAACTTTGTTCGATACAAATCCCTGCAAAAATCACACAATAATTTTAATATATTTTTCAATGAAAACAAGCATAATGATGTAAAAAAATATTTGAATTAAAATAACCACAATTGGATATTTTTTTCAAAATATATCAGCCCTACCTTACCCTACCTTGTCATTTCACTTTATATTGTGCTTTAACTGTGCACACAGTATGACCAAATAAATCTGTAATTAATCAAATTACCACAGTAATTTCCATATGGTGAAACTGGAGCCCTTGGGCTCCCTGGAGGTCTCAGGTCCCAGGGCAATTGCCTGCTTTACTAAGTAGTCTAATTTGGTCTATACTGAAATACAAATAGAAAAATACTTTAGTGTCTGTTTTTGGCTTGCAATATACAGAAATTTGTTTCAACATTAAAACACAACATATTCCATCATCACAGCTAACACCAAACACAAACTTACAATGTAAATACTTTACTGTCTTGGCATACATTTCTGTATTTAATGTTACATTAAAGGCACAGTTCACACCAAAATAAAAAATATATTTCTTGTAGAAAGAAAGTAGTTCCTACATGAAACTGTTTACAAGAAGGTGAGTGAATTGTCTTACGTGACAGTGTCATGATTTGGTTTCAAATTTTTCAAATATATTTTTGTGCTTTGAGCACCACAAGCTGAGTGCCATTTAGTCCCATTATACTGGAGAGAAGGTAGACATCACTATGGTCAATATCTCCAAAAGTCAGCAACCAACACCAAAACAACTGGAAATACTGGGAATTAAATGAAAGAGCAGCAGTATGGATTGTGATATGCATTAATAAAATTTACAAATTAAATAAATAACAATTATATAAGTGGGCATTTGTCATATTACATTTCTGTATGCAGTTAAATGACGTCTTATTTGGGCTAAAATTCAGTGCAGACAGCTGCTCATGCATCCATTATCCTGAACTGCAGACATGTATCCAGGGCCTTTTACTATTCTGTCATTATCATGTCCTCTATCCAAGGAGCTCCGCACTGATGTCTGTCTGGAACACTACAAAGGTCCCGTTGCATGTCGGGTACAATACTCCCTAAGCACTCAGTGCGCATGCCCGACAGAAAACTCCATTATTTTTTTTTTGCTCGGAATCTGTAAGAAAAAAAAAACAGTGGGAAACTGTGAATTTGGGATTACATGGGTCGTAATGGTTGTCGGAATACATCTGAACGCTAAACGGTTTAGCGGAGCAGAGCCCAAAGCGACGGCTGGATAAGTGTGCACCGGCAGCGGGACATCCTTCAGTCTTGTTGGGACACTCCAGAATCAAGTAAATTTCAGTCTGCTAGCTCTGCTAGCCTAGCTGCTAGTGTTAGCCCCGAGATCCCAGCCAGGCGCAGTAAAATGAAGCGTTATTGCCCTTTGTTTTTAAATCGGACTGGCAGACGTTACATAAACGCTTAGAGCTGATTGATCGCGCTAATGCATGGTTTGAATGGTGGATTTAATTATTTGACGGTTATTTATTAAAGTATCAACCGTTTTCAAAACAGTCTCTGGCTAGTCCGTTAGCTAGCCAGCTAACTCTTGATTCTCCCGCGAGCCAGAAAAGCGAAGAGTCCAAAACTTCGCCAACACAGAGCCTGACGCCTCCAGAGAAAGGTTGAGAGGTCCTGCTAACACTAACGGCTGCTAACGCTTGTCTGTCAGTAACTGCAAGCTGGTGATAGGTTTTATTTGTGAAGCAGTATTGTGGCTGGCTCAGTTCTTGTTACCGTTGCTAATATGCAAGAGTTTTACATCGGAGTGTTTTGTGCGCCTGACAGCTGTCACGACAACATAGTACAAAGTAGGGTAGCTTGCTAGCTTAGCTGTTAGCCTAGCTACTAGCCTGCCTGCCGTGTATCAGTGGTGTACTTTTGTAGAGATATTGTTCCATGGCTGCACACTGCAGACATGTCGACTGGAGCTCAACTACGAAGCCCATTAATATTTTATTTCAGGCTCCTTTCGGGTTGCTAGCTTGTTAGCTTGTAAGTTGTTTGTTGGAATAGCTGCTGCTTATATTGTGGCTAAACATTCAGTAAACCACGGGCCTATCCAAACACACCCTCCCACTTCAAAGTAGCCACAGCTTGCTCTGAAGTTGTATTCTTTTTCATAGAGTAATACATCTCATGTAATCATTTTTTTCAAGTACGGTTAGATCACATCATTTGCAGGAAATAGTTTATTATACCAGTTATTTACCCTGGTTCTCCCTGTCAGATTACATAACCCACCTCCCCCTTTCTTTGCAGGCTGCTCACCATCTTCCTCCAAGACTCTACTCTGATGTGAACTGAACAAATACATCAGCAGGAGTCATCCTCTAAGTTGAGGATCTGCCTCATAGCTGAGGAAAGTCCTGGAATTTGGACAAGTCAGTTTCTACTGGCAGTCTGTGTGCTTCTCACCCACCAGCATGTACATTGGACAGTGGATACCTTAGCCAAAACAGATCCTGGCTTCCCAAAGATGACAAGGTAAGCATAATATGCTTCTGTTACTTAATTTCTTTATAACTTTACCTTGATAGCAAATCAAAAACCGTTTTCTTTTGTTGTGGCCACACCCTGTAATGATACATTTACATCATATTTTGGGTATTAAATGTTAGAAACAACATTTTGTAGAGGCTTGAATTGTCAGGAGCATGTGCATAAGGAAAATAAATGTTGGGCACTTTGCCAGACCTTTTTTGGAAACGAAGCAGACAGCTGGGACATAAATTTTCACTAGCTCACATCGAAATAGTGTAAAATATTTCATTAACAACCATTGTGTGCATTCTTTGTGACTGTTAAACCTAGGATAATTTAATCATGGCCCCAAGGTTGCATTTTTTGATATTTGATGTTTGACATTGACGTTCGGTGTTGTGTAATCAGATGAACGTGGCTCATACATTTGGCATGCAGATTGCTTTAGTTGCTTTAATTAGAACATTGATATCCCAAAGACTTCACTGCAGAGACATTCGTTCATTCATTTTATGCATGCATGTGTTTACTTATTTAGTGACTCACAATGAGGCACAACAAACTACGCTGATACATGCAACAAACTAGATGCATGTTTACACAGGGCTGAAACTATTTTGAAGTTCTTGCTGGTAGTACTACTCCCAACTTCATAGCTTCATATTGTTCCCCTACTATCCCTGGCTTTAGTCGTCCCTGAATCCATGCATTCAATTTTTTAGCACCTGTATGGTATACAAAGATATTCTTAAAGCAACGTATAGCAAGTGATTTATTTAAATGGTGTAAATGCCACAGAATAATTTGTGAATGTTGACAAAACTTGTGAAGTCACATTGTGTTTTGTTTTAAATTAAAAGAAATATACTATTAAAATTATTGACAAAAGTAAATCAGGCACACCTTTTAAGGCATTGTTTGTGTTTTGGAGGGAAGTTGTGCACCCGCACTGTTATTAGGCCAGAACAACCTATGGAAGTTGCATGTTTGACCTGCTGTCTGTGTTGCTGGGGTGAAAAAAACTGAACATCATGAAACGTGACAATGTATTTTGTTTGTCCTTTTACTTGGGAGATATTCACAAGAAATGATTCCCCAACAAAAAACTCCAGCACTCAATATCAGACAGTAGCTCCGGCAGAGGTTGACACTAGCCAGCAGTAACTTATCATATTTGGAAAGGCAACAGGGTTCCCTCCAGCACAAATTAAAAGCCCACAGGTCTGCGCTGGGCACAAACAAACTGGAACAATTTGGAGGCAATTTCTAAGAAAAATAAGAGTTGTTTATGTTGACAGAACATTATCAGATGTGTTTTTTGTTGGAACTGCAATCGTTATGGGTTGTTGTATATGGGTTTCGACAGGCCGCTGTTGTGCCCTTGTCCCAGTGCTGCTTACCAACGCTGAATGTGTTAGTGGTTCAGAGTACCGGACTCTACCGGCTTAGTTTCAACCCTGTGTATACATTCATTTTAAAAATTATTTCAGTTGGGTTTGGAGCCTTTTCTGAATATATGCCCTAAAAATAAACGGAACCTGGTGACTTTAAAGCTTGTTTTAGACAATGACTGCAACCTTTCAAATACAGAACAATGGCAAACCATGGCTCCATTAAACAAATTTAAGCTCATTTTATGGGATTACTGAAAATATATGTTAATACTTTGCTGCTCTTCTAAGGTGCTGGCAGGCGGCAACTACAAAATGATGGGAGGCAGTGAGACTGTAAGTGGGGACAAGGATGGGGTCCACACCACTGCAATACACGTCCCCATCGGCTGGCAGAGGAGAGTGGAGGGCGGGCAGGTGATCTATATCAGGTGGGTTGGTTCCGTTGATCAGAAAGCATATGGAAAGTTATTGCTGATGTTTCTCAATATTTGGACTTTGATGTTAAGACATATGAACGTGTAAGTGAAATCTGCTGGTGATTGCAGCTTCTATGGATTTGTTTTAGAAATTTGCAGATTTAAAGATGGAGATGTTTTTTTATTCTTCAATTGAGATTTTCAGTGACACTTTACAAAGTACGGCTTGTCAAGTCCTATTAGTGTGCCGTTGTATGGTCTCTAATTAGGGTATAATTACTGTCTAATAAAGAACACATTTATAGTTTTTGTCTAATTTGATTAAAAGTGCAGCTTGTTGGATCTTATTTGTGTACTGTTGTGTATAGTGTCTAATTGGGGTATAACTACTCTCCAATGAAGAACATAGTATTTCTAGTTTTTGTCTAATTGATACAAAGTACAGCTTGTTACATCTTATCAGTGTACTTTAAAATAAAAGTGGGATAAGATTTTCCTTTGCCTTATTTTCCTTTGTCAGCTCAGGGCAGAAGAGTTTATTTTGATTTCCATGCGTGGCACTAAGGTGTCCAAACAAGCCACTGTTTAACCGCTGTTTCCTCTCCACCATGCGTCCTTCATGTTGCAAGTTTACTAAAGAGTAGATGCATGAATCTGACATCACTGTTTTGCAATGCGTGTCTGTCAGAAGAATATGCTGGCATGAATGAAAGGAATTGATAAACTTGGAGGCACATGATTCTAATGGGTGAGATAATTTGGAACTGGTTCTCACATGGATTTGTCTATTCCTGTCCATAATAATAAGTCTCATAATAAGACTTATGTTCAGAGTTTCTGTTGTACAGCAGGGTTATCTGAAGCAGCCATTTAATCACACCATGTTTAAGTTTGTATATGCTGCCACATTCTTGGCTATACATACTTTAAATTCTCAAAATATAAATATGGAGACCATGAGATGTGTTCAGTTTTGCAGCATATAAGTTTGCTGGGCTTTTAACATGTCTTTGTTCACATCTTTTCAGTTTGCTGTGAGTTTGCTGTAACAATTTGTCCCTGTCTTCTGTCTGTAGTCCCAGTGGCACTGCCCTATCCTCTCTGGACGAGGTCAAGACCTATCTGTTGACTGATGGCACCTGCAAATGTGGTCTTGAGTGCCCGCTCATCATCCATAAGGTAAAGCCAGTCTTTAAGTTTTAAATTTGTTTGTGGTGTGTGTATGTTTGAGTGTGTGTGAGTGTGTGAGTGTGAGAGGATGGGTAATGCACACAGAATACTGTATGTATATATAGTATATCCCCATATATCTGTTCTTTTGCATTTTCAGATTTAGTAGCTCTGTGATACCTGGATGTGCACTTGTATACATATTGACAGCATGGTGATGACCTTTTAATCTCTTAAATTTCACTTGACCAGTGTGAGTTTGTTTTACTAGCATTTGTTCTGACACTGAGGAGATTGATGGACTGTGTGCTGTTTTTACAGCAGTGTATGTTGATTTTGCTGTCATGCAGAAAACACAATTTAAAATGGCTTCTAACATCAGATATTTTGTTTGCACAAAGAAATGTTAAAATTGGTTCAAGTTCATAGTAATTTAGTATGCCGGTATGTATCTCCACACGTGTTTTATTAAAAATCTAACTAGCTTTTTGAAAGAAGCTTGTCCAACTGTGTGGAATCATGGCTAACCTTTTTTTCTTGAAAATGGGGGTGTGCAGCAATCCTCATTTAACAGTACATATTATGAATGCAAAATACCCCAAACTGAACTGTCCTTAATTTGATGAAATGTCATGCAAATAGTTCTCTGAATTCTGTCTACTCTTCTTATCCACTATGTAGGTTTTCAACTTCACTGTGGGAGTGAAGGTGGAGCAACACAGCCAGCAGTTAGGAAAAGCAGAGCAGGACATGACCAAACTGTGTAACCACCGCAGGAAAGTGGTAGCGATGGCTGCTCTGTGTCGGAGTATGCAGGCCTCACAGCTCCCCTTTGCCAACCCTCATCATCCGGGTAAGTTTTAAAGCATTGAGACACGCTGCACACGTGTACCTTTGAACTATACAGATTCACTGAAGAGATGCTGATCAGCATCATGTAGGAAATGTTCATTTTAATTTTGGTTTGGATGGAGTCTCTGTGGACCCTTTTCTACCAACATGGAACAGGCTCCATTCTGGTTCAAGAACATTTGAGCATTTCCACCAAAAATGAACTTGCTTGGAATCTGAAATCTTTGTTCCCAGCTGGAACAAAAGAAATATAGAAAGGTTTTCCTTGGGAGCCAAAGTGGGTTTGTCATGTTCTCCAGGTTGTTGTGCCTTATGCAACACCCTCTGTTGATGACATCCTTGATGACAGCAGTTCTGCTCAAAACTGGTGGAAAGACAGGCTGGCTCACTAGATAGCACCACAGTTCCAAGAATCTTGAATGGAACCGGTTTAAGAACCAGAGCTTATTTGGGGGAAACAGGGCCCTCTGTAAGCTCTCCCCAATTAATGTCTGTCAAACTGTAAATAAATCTGTGCTACCCCCACCCAAATCTTTTCACATATTGGGGTTGGGTGTGTTGTGTGTGCATTATACTCATGTAGAGGGTTGCTACTGTGATGTCACAGATTCCGCAGGATCGAACATAAATGTATTAATGTGTGTGCGAGCGCTTTGTTAGTGTCATCATCATTGGTAGATGTTGTGATGAATTGGAGATGAAATTTAATTTCTGAAAGTATGAGCGGCTGTTATTGTACTTAACCATGCATGTAAATACACATACAGTAAACCATATGCCTCCAACATACAGTAACAGATGTTTCTGTTTAGTTTCTCCCTCACTCTCTTGTTCCCTTGACGTTAGCTCTCAGAGAAACTGTGACATGATCCATATCTGTGTTCAAATACGCTTTAGTTCCTACTGCCTACAGCAAAATCCATAAAGCTAAATGTGTCTAGTTTTCCCTGTTGGAAGGGCCAGACAGTTTCGCTAGAAAACATTTTTGATGGTGTGTGATCAGAATCACCACAGATGTGGACGGGAGTGGGATGGGGTATCTGTTAGACAAGCCAGTGATGGTCAGAAATCCTGTGGGAGCATTTGAGTGTGGAATTGAAAAAAACGATGGTCAGTGCAGCAGCTGTCAAACACACAGTTGAAACCAGCGATATTTTAAAAGCAGTCATGTACTTCCACATTGGGAACAGATGACATTCAGAAAAGATCATGATGTGCAGTTGGTGAATACTTTGTTTGCTCAGATGTGTTGTCTTGCTGCTGTTTATTTCCATCAGTATATCTGGGCACAAGTGAAATATCTTAGAGTGTGCAGCCATAGTATAGCAGAGGTACAAAGCTGTTTGTAAGTGAGTAAGCACAGGAGCTCACCTATGACGAGCCAAATTTACATACAGTCGTTTAACTATAACTGACCACATGATCAGATGTTAGACTGACTTTATGAGTAGTTTCATTATATTGGGAATATAACACAGCTCTCTCTTGCTCTTTCTCTGCTGTGAGTGTGAGCCTGCATCACACTTTTACATCAGTTAAATGTCAATATGGTAACTTTGACCATACCATTTGTTTGCTGTCTATAGAAAACAATTGGAAAAAGACACCTCATTGCAAAAACTGCTTTCTATTTGATTGGGGCCATATGCTTTGGTTAGGGATGCACGATAACTGTTTTTTCTCACCGATATCGATAACCGATAACTTCCTGCTTCTCATAACCGATACCGATAACCGATAACATTTTTAATAGTTTATATATACACCTGAGGTAAATAAAGGCAAAGATGTAGTGAGTAAATATGAATTTAACATTATAACTCTGCCTCTGACTTATCAAAATAATGTAACATGCATCACTAGTGTTGTAATCACAACAAAAACAAGAAAAGTTATGACAAAAAAAAGGCTATTTATTATTGCTTCACTCAGCCGCATCACTCAATAAAAAAAGATTTTACAGTACAGAAAATCAGTGCAAAAATAAAGTGCATCACTGTCCATACAAAAATAAAAGATTGACAGAATGAAAACTCTGTACATTGTTATGGATGAGCGTTTGAATGTGTGTTGCGAGTACATTATTCAGCCCCTCTCGCCCATCGCCAGTCGGACAGATGACAGCTCGAAAAACCAGCGTGGCTTCGCAGTGTTTTAATCTAGATGATAGAAATAATGTTGAATATAGACTGACAGAATAAGCTGATACATATATTC